>VWZY01013055.1:390693-412750 GCA_013399075.1 Chloroceryle aenea | reverse complement strand
GGGGGAGGGGAAGGGAAGCGAGGTAAATCGGATCCCTCGGCAGGAAGCTTTCCAAGGCCTTCCCTCGGCTGCGGCTCCTCACTCCTGCCTACAGTCAACGCCGAAGCCGCATCTGCCCCCGCCCCCAAGCCCTCTCTCCGTGCAGACACAAAGGAAAGCTCCGGTACTTCCTTCTGCTGCCTCGGAACGGAGATCAACAAGTCTAGTCTGAACCTCCAGCTTTTCCCTGCAATTCTGTCCCGGAGTTGTTTGGAGTGAATTGGAAGTTGGGGGTGGAAGAGAGGAAGGCAGCTCCACCGTGAGCTGGGATGCAGCATTGCAGGGAAGCTTAACGCTTTCCTGGCCGAGACCCACCACCCCGGGGCTGATTTACAGCGGGGGAGGCAGCTGGAGCAGACCTAGCACTGGGGGAGAGCCGCAGCACTCCTCCTTAGGGGGATGGGGCTATTCCCACCATCCTCCAGCTCCTGGTGGTATCACCCGTGGAAACAGGAGCAGGGACTGACAGAAGAAAAACGATGAGCAGAGGGCCTCGAGGATAAGCTCAGCAGGGCCCCTGCTGCTTCTGAGGCCCTGCTTACTGAGCCAGGAGCAGCTGAGCTCTGTAAGGCTGCACATTGCTCTGTGTGAAGGGTGTGTGAGCTCAGCCCGGGTCCTCACCCCGGCAGCCCCTCATCAAAGGAAAGAGGTTGTTTTCACAATGGTTCCATATACTTACAGATGCAGATAGAAGAAAGAGTAGGGGATCTCTGCTGCTGATTAGGCCCATAAATATATTTAAAAGGAGCATGTACTAACCTGAAAATACAGCAGAAATGGAGACAATGGTGACCTGTTGGGCAACCATACAGCATTCAAAGTATCCCTCTGACACTATCCTTCTTGCCTTCCTCCTTCACTCTCAACAGGGGAAATGGACCTTACCAGGAGCCTGGAGTTCCATTAGCACTATTTAATGGGCACATTAGCATCACTTAATGCAGTTCACCTGCTTAGGCTGGTGTACCAGAGGTACAGAGCAATGCTTGTTAGCCCTTTCTCCTCTTGCACTGATTTGACTCTTGGACTCTAGAGACAATTCCTATTACAAGGTTTCTAACATAGGAGCCAAGTGTCTGATTTTATGCAATTAATTATGAAAAAAGACTCTGAGTGCTGCTTTCCCTCACTTTCTATGCTTCTCTCCCTAGCCCCCACCTGCCTCCCATTGCTCACTGTACACAATGCCAATGTTACGCTGTTATATTCAGTGTTTGAACATCCACATCTTCCCTAGAGGTAGACATGAACAGTGTTTCTTTTTCTCCAGTACCTCCCACAACGGTATCATCTGTATATTTCAGGTTTTTTTGCAAGAACAAGTGACTTCCTACCTTCCTTTTGCAGATGAGGAAAATAAGATATAGAAATGCAATGAACAATCACCCAGAAGGGAAGTGGAATGAATTGTGAATAAAACCCATTGACCAGCTTAACTGCAGCCCAGTACCCCTCCTCTGAAGTAGCTCCCCCTGCCCTGTGAAAATCTTCAAGCAGTATCCAGAACACTTAAGTTCTCCTCTTACTTTCTCATCGTTTCACCTCCAGACCCTACTTTACTCCTCTTACAACAGAGTTGAAAATCTCTGATCAGCACTAGGAAGCTAAGTCCGTTAATGATTACAAAATGCTTTGAAACTTCCAGCTGTCAGGTGCTGTAGGAGAGCAGGTTATTTGTTAGCACTGGCATCGGGGCACATTATCGCCCCTTGTGACAAATGCAGGCCACTCTTCTGCAGAAGAGGATGCTGGGAGGGAAAATGACCAGTAGCCTAATGCAGGGAGTTGCATCAGATTCGATGCTGTTAAATCACTGTGAGGGAGGCAACTCGGGTTTAGCAGCAGGGCATTTGTATCATCCTGCATCACCCTTGCTACCGTGCCAATGTCATTCACGTGTTCTGGCAAAAGGCCGGAAAAGCAGCTGTGGAGTGGGGCACACAAAGGGGCAGCAGAGAAGCACAGAGCTCTCAACTGCTGCATGCTCACCCTTCCTCACATGCCTTCTGGCATACACTGAAAAATCATACTGGAGTCTCAGGTAGAAGCTGCAAGAGGGAGTCCTGCCCAGGGCAGACACACCAGCTGGTTGTGCCTGGGGTGATGCAGAACTCCAGAGAAAGGAGAAGTTTCCACACCCAGGATGTCTGCTTGCTGCAGTATTTCTTGTTCCACAGTGGGGACTTTGTCAGCAAGGGGCAGTGCAGGCCTGGGGATGCAGTAATGTGCAGCCTCCTTGCTCTTCTCCAAGGTTATCTAACTCACTCTTGGTTTGGATATTCCTTTCAATGGATATTTTTGTAGCCTGAGCTTCCGAAAAGTTAATTTATGGTTTGTTATTTCCACAGTCTATGGAACCAGCCAACCACTTGAATGCAGTCCACGGCAAACCCTGTTTCTTTCCAGGTATTACAGCAGTTATTGACAAGGAAACACCTTAAACCTCAAGTACTTTAGAGGAAACATGCAGAGTATGGCAAATAAATGTTTTTCTGGGCTGACAGTCAGTGGTATTTACATATTTGGATCTCACCTGCCATGCAGGAAAGGTCTGTAAGACATTGCTCGTTGAGCTACAACATGACGGGGAAACAGGTTGAGCCTAAATGTGGAAATAGCCCTCTGCTAATCTACAGTGACTCCTCTGTCTGCATAGGGAAAAGTATCACATCTTCACAAACACCCACACCTGTACAACAGCCCAACATCTTCCTGTCCATCCTGTGAAGCAAGAGGGGAGGCTGCTTTACATAATTTGACTAGTCACAGAAAAACAAAGGGCTGTGAGAAAAAGAAGGCTCCTAGCCGGTAAACAAGTGCTCTGCCCTGTCACAGCAATGGTATGTGGAATGTGGAACAATGGGTTTCCAGCAGAGATGGGCACAGCAGCCTTGGTGGCCCACGAGTTTGGGCTGGTTCCTGCTGCTGAGGGAGTGCTGGGCTTCACATTCTAAAATGAGCTATAAGATGTAACAAAACCCCATATTGTTCTTGCAGCCCAAGGGCCTTGTACTTGTCCTCATGAGTGGGAAAGACAGTCATACACAATAAGCTGTTTCCATTACAGAGTGTTTCCTATTATATCCCTTTAAGGATTCCCTTAGTTTCCAGGGATTTTCTTTCCAGCCTAGAAACACTTTAGATACAATGGATATTTTCTTTCACAGGCCAAAATCCTTTCCCTTAAATGGGAAGAAAAAAAAATATTAAAAAAGTCAGGATTCTTGGTAGAGGTTGGTAACAAGTGTTGAGAAGTGCAAAAAGAACTGAGATACACAGTGTAGAGAGGCTTGTGCTGCTGAGAACCCAGAAGTGTGGAAATGCTGGAATACCAGAGAAAAATACTGGAGGCAGAAAGCAAGATACAATACAAAAATAGACCTTAAAGTGACAAGGCTCTCCTCGAAAAACCCAGACAGAGCTTGGATGGCAACATCAGCAGTAGCTGAGCTCCATCATCATGTTCTCCCTTGCTGAAAGCCCCTTTCAGATGAGTTCAGCAGTATCTGCCAACCTACACTGCTGGGGGGCAAGCAGACTCTGCAGGCAACAGCCTTGGTAGCCATGGCTTTCCTGGCCCCTGACCTGTCCTCTCAGCAGGCTACACCATCCAGTCTTGTCCTCTACCAGCTTCTCCTCTTGACATGGTAAAATAAATCCCTTCCCAGACTGTTCATGGTCAATAACAGCTCTTTGGTCCAGAAAGAAGGGCCTGACTTCTGCCATGCTCACTGAGTTCTCAGAGAATCACCAAAGGATCTGGGAGGGCTGATCTGCTGGACTGGATATCTGCAAAAGTGGGAGATGGAGGAAGAGCAGAGAGGTCTCAGCAAGGACCAGAGAGCAAATGCCTCCTGGCAGAGGGCAAAGCCTCTGAAAACTGTCTCAGCTATGGAGGAGAAAACACAGGTGAGGGCAGCCCTTTCTCATGTTTGGGAAGACAGTAGATTTGTGTCCTGTAAGAAGTTGACATTTTCAGCTTACCTAACATTTTCCAATGCATTTTGAAGTCCCAGGACTGCCTGCAGTCCCCACCTTGTTGCAGGAGGCTTCCCTCCCTCCTATCACCTTGAGGAGGGGCAGACCAGAACTGCATCACCATTTGCCTGGCACCACTCTGCAAATGTCTGAGTCAGCCTTGGGCTCCTTTGGCCTTCGGGAAGAGGGCAGGAAACCCGCCAGTGCAAATTGGTTATTAGAGAAGCCTATGGTTCAGGTTCCCACAACGCGCATTCAGAGCCATCCCCCTTGGCTCCAGCTTTCTGCCCTTCCCAGGATGTGCATTTCCTCCCACACATCTATTAAGTCTCCTCTCTGCGCTTGCTGACCACAAGCACACACTCTCTTCCTAAGAATGGTTTCATCAGACCCACCTTTCCTCTTGTCTTGATGAGGATGAGTCTGGAGAACTGACTGAAAGCTGTGGAAACACCAGCCTATTCCCTATGGTGGTAGGGTGTGTAAAACATCACCTCCTGGCTGCGACTTTTTTGCTTACATTGAGTTTGAGACCAAATGCTATTACTTCAGGGAGGAAAAATACCCAGACTCTACCTGCCCCTGCACCCTATGGAGGGGCCAGGGGGATATTTCATCCTCCTGGCTTGTGTTGTTCAGATAGGGCTGGCACCAAGAGAAAATCGTCTGCCTATAATATGTTATCTAACATTCATCTTTAAGCACTGACCTCTGTGAAGGAGTTGGACTTGCTATGTTACTCAGCAACTGCAAATTTATTTGCCCCAAAGGGCTGGAATCTCACATTAGTCACCTCACCATCAGTCAGTTAGGAGGGAGGGCAGCAGAGCTAGAGGGGTTATCCACTCTTTACAGTGGTGGAGATGTAACTTCTTTTTCACAAGGGTGACCAAGTGCCTGTCCATCCTTGCCTCTTTCTACCCAGCTACTGAGGACTGCAAATGGCCATGCAGCCATTCCCACTCTTCGGGGGCTGTAGCACACCAGACCCCCACTAACTGCAGGCAGTCTCTTGGGAGAGCCAGAGTCCAGGACCTACATGTGGTATCATTCCCAGGAATTCATAGACAGGAGGCCCTGCCTGCCTTCCTTAAGCTTCCCCCATGGCTGGGGTTTCTCTGGAAGCTGGAGGAGGCAGGTAGACAGATAGGCTGCCTTCCTGAGCTTCCAGAGGAAGCCCAGCCATGGGTGGAGCCTGCATGTGGGGAAACCCCCTTGCACAGCCAGGCAAGGGGCTGCAGTTGAGGTGGGGCAGCTGCTGATTCAGGCAGCAAGGTGAAGCCCCATCTCTGAACAGAAGACATAAATAGGGCTGTGATAGGAAGTAGATCAATATAATTGACCCTGCCACGTTTGCCACCAGCCCTTTGCATTACACACAGGTCTCTGACTCAGAGGCACTGGGCACTGTTTCTCTCTCCAGGTTGGAGGAAGCCTGACTCCTTTAACCAACATTTGGAGAACCAGACTTCTTGAAGCATGTCACAACAGGTGGTGGGGAGCCCTCATCTGCTGTGGAGGGCAGGAATGCTGAGAAAGAGCAGTGGAGGGAACAATAAGTCCACCTTCCCCTAACAGAGAATGTGCTGGTTTGACTGTTTCAGGAAAGGCTTTTAGCAACAAGACTCTGAGCAGTACAGCTTGGGAGTACAGTTGGGTCTGCTAAAGAGCCCCCGTGTTCCAGTTCCTGGCAGCATCTTCCCCACACAGCTGAAGCAAACACAAGTGAAGCTGTAATGGAGACAGGGCTCTGAAGGGCACTGCAGGATGTGGCTGCTCATAGAGTACTCACAGCTGAGGAGGAAAAGTCAGGTCCCCTCCCTAAAGAGCTTCCACCTGAGCTTACAAAAATTGTCCCTGATGTGTGGAGGTGGCAACAAGTAGTTGTGACCTGAACAAGTTCCTGCATGGATTCATTCCTGACCCAGAGTCACCCGGTTCCCATCCCTGGCTTCTCTTGCCCAGTTCCTCTTTAACAAACACAGGCTGAGGTCTCAGCCTTAGCAGCAAAGCAAACACATAACTAAGCCAACAGATAATCTCTACTTCAGGGTCTACTGCTGGAAAAATGCCATTGCTTGAATGTCCTGAAGCATGATGAGTTTTCTCAGGATAATGAGAGTAAAAATTCCTCTACTCTTGCATATGCAGACCCTGCATCCTCTGACTCTGCAGTCAGAGAGCAATTTCAGATGGTTCCTGGCAGGAAAATTCTATAAGATCCCCTTTCAGACTCAGGGAAATCGAGACAGAGGATTAAAGTGACCTGCCAAAAGCCGCAAGGGGTGGGGGTTGAATGAGAAGTCAAATGTACTTCAAATCTAAGGAGACATCCTTTACTGATTCCTACCAAGATTGTTTCTCTTGTCCCTGTTATTGCAGCTAATGGGGAGCACATCCGTCAGAGGTTCCTGCCATCAGTGGCAGAAGCTTTTATGAGAATCGTGCATCTTGGTGAGAATAAGGCTGATGGGAGTACCCAACAGTTTTGATTTGTTTTTTTTTTCTCATGAGGAACTGGCAGAAACTAGGCAGGATTTGAAAAACTTGCATGAACCAGCTCTTCTTGGCCATTCCCTGATCTCAGTTGTCCTAGGTCTCGAGTAAATGCATTCTTCCTTCTCCTCTCTTTCAAGCCACTCCACAACAGTCAACACTGGACCTGCTTTGGGGTCAGGAAGCCTCATGCCAGTGGCTGCAAAGTGACATGGTGAGAGTCAAATATAATTTCAAATGATTATTTAATGTTATGTCTAGTAATAAGGGCCCTAGCTCCCCTGAGGGCAGGTCCTAAAGGAAAGGCTGGACATCTTGTGCCACCAATGGTGCTGGCTCCTTGGTGTCACAGATGCAGGAATAGCACAAATCATCTCTGAGAAGGATCACTTCCAGCATTTCTTGGGTTATTTTGCATCTGTAACTTGTCTTTAATAAAATACATATTAATTCACAGGATTATGAAGATCATTTTAAAGCAGCTTATCTAACACTCTGTTCTCCTTCTCTGTTTATCCCCTAAGTGTTTGTGGGTGATGCAGAAGGCTGCAATAAGCCATTTTTGAAGGCTGCCTTGGATTAAACTTCTTCACATGGGACAGTACTATTCCCCATGAATTTTAATGAGTTCTTCTAAACGTGCCCTTTTTGCTGTATGCATGAGTTCTGCCAGGGAATAATACCCAGCACCAGCTAACCAAAAAGAACAAACTGGATGTAATCGTATAAACTGGAAACACTGCAATAACCTACCGAAAATGCAGCTCTGCTTCCTTGATCTCAGCAGGAGTGGAGGATGCTGAGAGCAGAGAGGGTATTGCTGCAGTGCCCAGCTCAAAGGAGTCTGTCACTCTGGATTTTGACACCAGGCTATTGCACTGTGGCACTGGGGACTGCAGAGCAGTAGAGCAGGACTGGGAAGAACCAGCAGTGGAGCAAGGAGCTATCTGGAGCTGATCAAGAGCAGAACCAGATGACCGAGCCATCTTAAGGTTGCATTTCTTAGATGCTTGGATGGCGCCTCTTTGAGGGTGCCAGGGACAATTCTCTTTCTTTCCCCTTGGGATTTGTTGCCTGAGACCCTCTTCTAAAGGCATGTGCAGCATCTGCCAGTGCATTGCTCACCAGTCGCTTTGGTTTTCAAAGGTGTAGCTGGAAATGCTGGAAATGGTGGGAACAAAAAAAAACATTTCTATTTTTTTTAGGAATACCCCAGCAATGAGCACTTGTCCTAAGAGCAGATCCTTCTGCTCAAGGCTTTCAGCAAAAAGAAGCTGAAATCCACCCCTTGCTCCAATCTGCTTTAGATTTAGGCACAAAAATTCCCAGCAGCCTTGCAGCAAAACATTTACCCCAACATCTGACATCCCAACATCCCCACCCCATTGAGACTCATTTCCCAGTGTGACTAAACATTCAGAAAGGTCAATGGCTTAGAAATCTGTAGCATCTCTGCACTCCTAGTCTTGAAGTGCTCTAAAAAACATTCTGCCCAAACTCCCCCGATAAATAACACAGAATTAAAAGGTCTGGTGAATGCTTTCTTTTCTGCAAAAGGCACTTGCAATGCAGCTTTTCTGTAAAGCACATTAGGCTGCTCCTGTGTAGAACAGGTCTTTGAAATCCCTACTCATGCTCCTGCCAGGTCTGGAGGGGGATTCAGCACAGCTCAAATCCACAGTGGACACAGAAAGTATTGTCACCTGGTTTTCAGCAGATGAAAGACACAGTCTGGCTAAACTCCCGTGGCTTTGCAGGTGGTGAGAGCCTTCGGGGAGCAGCAATCCTGGGCGCTCCCACCAGCCTGCTCTTCTGATCTCTGCTGTCTGGGAAGACAAGGGACCAAAGGGAAGGGGAGAAAAGACGGCAAAAAAGTAAAAAGTAAAGTAAAAAAGTAGCAGAGGCAGCCCAAACTCAGAAAGCCTTCTTGATCCGTGCAGCAGCATGACAGTCACAAGTGCCCTGCAGACCATACCCATGGGGCAGGAACACCCAATGCAGGGCTATGAGTCCACAGCCCAGTCAGTCACATCACAGAGAGCTGGTTGAAGTGCAGTGATGGGATGTGAAGGCTTGACATGGTCACAGCCTTTGCTAACTGGAAACAAATTCCTGTCCCCATGTTCTCCCTGTCTTTCAGACTGCAAGCTTCAGATCCTGCCCTCCATACACATGGTCAGGTAAAAACAACAGCAAAGATTCCTCAGGCTTATCATAACAGAGGTTTTTATCTTAAGAGTTGTCAGCTGCCTACCTTTGTCTTTTTCCATACATTAAATATTAACAACCCAGACGACAGTGCAAAATTTAAAAGGCCCTCAGTTCAAGCAGTTACAACTCAGTAAATCAGGAAATCCCAGCAAACTCCTGAACTTCTCACCCATTGTCATGTTTGAAGAGCAAGCAGTCATTTCAATATTTCACAATTGTTCTCCAAAATCCTTTGACAGCCTTTCAAGCTCGAGCTTAGCCCATGTATTCAGCCTACCTCCTGACGCTTTATGGATTGCAGAACCAAGCAGAGCATCCAGCCATAGCCCTGGGCAGCCACTGGCCCTTGGGACTGTCTAAGGCTGCTGAGGGGTGAACCCCTCACACCTCTGCCTTGCAGATCACCACAGCTGGAAGCACTGACATCCTTTGCCCTATCAGCTGATGCTAGGGGATATCCACCTTCCCTCTTCCCTTCAGCCTCAATGCAGAGCAGGCCCTTGGCACATGCTCTCTCTGCAAACAAAACCTTGTTTTCCCTGTAGGAGAGGGGTGTTTCTCCACCCCTCACACACCTCAAATCACCCTCCATCCTGGGGGAACATAAGGCACATGGAGATGTTCTCTCCAGTTTTTTTCGGCTCCCTAGCTGCATCTCTGATTTCTGGCACATTCGCAAAGGTCAGCCACAGTGTCACTGCTGGAAAACCAGACGTGACTGAACCAAGCCCATCCCAGCACTTGCTTGGCCATCTTACAGATGGCTGCTCTTCAGACAGTCTTTTTTGTTCTTGCACATAAAAAGTGAAGGTGGTTCTCCATCAAAATCAATAGAGGAGGTTAATTAAATACCTCTGCTCAGCAACACATCAAAGCCTCCTCCTCAAGCCCAGCATGTGGGTGGGTGATCTTTGCCTGCCTTGCCCTGACCAATCCCTTTGATATGGGAAGGGCTGTTCAGGGACAGCTTAGGGAAGCCAAGAAGCAATTCAGCTCTTCTGATTACCAAGGGCAACACAAGTATCATTTCAATAGATCTAAAGCTCCACAAAGCAGCTACAATTTATTCCTACCCTAAAGCTATTTGTCCTGCATAGGTGTTTTTCTCCTTTCTGCAGAAAACGTCCTGATAAAATATGAATTGACTTTTGGGGTGCCATGTGTAGCTGTATGAACTTTTCCTGCCTTGGTGTTTGTTCTCCTAAACCTTTTCAAAGGAAAGGAGGATGGAAGATGGATGGCAGCAGTTTGGAGGATAATGTGGGCTGAGTAAATCCTCTGAGAGCAAATGCCCAGTGTCCCAGCAGCTGCTTTTCCAGTTAAAGCAGCTAATAGCCCCCAGGAACACTGCAGGCAAGGGAATCCAATAACTATGCCTTGCAAAAAGCACAATTTTTGAGCTTGCATAGTTCCTTCTGGGCAATAAAAGTAAGTGTTTTATTCTGTAATAAAAACGAGATTTGCTTGAAGCTGCCATAACAATAACTTGAGGACAGCTCGGCTGTTCCTCTTCCCCAGCACCTCTTCTCCACTTCTCTGTGGCTGCTGAGTTGACATTGGCTACTGACAGGTCCCTGTAGAGAGACCCATCAGTGAGTCCTTTAAGTTATAATCCATGAAGATGAATGCTTAATTTAGTAAACCAAGAAAGAGTAGTTCAATTTTACAATGAATTGACTAAAAAAGTTTCCCTGTGGAAAAGGATTAATTAGGATAGGAACAAGCACAAACAAGCAGCAGTGTCTGGGGAACCATCTCAGGAACTTCAGTGGTTTGCTTTACAAGTCTTTGCAGTGCAATCCGAGACTAAATCTCCCAAACATTTGCTTGATCAGGAGAAATGTGATGCTCCAGACCTAATATGGACTAAAGCACGTTTCAAGGGGGGTGACTTTGTAGATAGAAGCAAATCCTTTGGCCTGCTCACAGTTTCTGAGTTTCAATGCAGTCTTTCCAGATTCTGAAGTAGTACCCCAAAAAGAGAGCAGGAGGCTGTGTCAGACCTGAGCAGCTGGAAAGCTGCAGCCTAGAAGGAAATGTGCCTTGTGGGAGGACACAGATAGACAGACATCAGTAGTTACAGGCAAAACAAGCCCTGGTCATTCAGTGCCTTTGTGCTGGGTACCACTGGGTTTACAAGAGGCACTGGAAAGTCCTGCATGGCTCTCAGAGACAAATAGGTCTCCCCAGGTTTGGAATAAAGGGTCATAAAATCAGCTGCCTTCTCCTCCCTGCTTCAAACATGATTGGTTTTCTGGGGGAAAGATGCACAGAGCAGCAGCTCCCCAATGCTGTGAGAAGGCACTGCAAGCAGCACTGAGACAGGCAGGTTGTGCACAGCAGCTCCAGCCCTTGGGGAACACCAACACACACACAGCAGGAACTTTAAAACACCCATCTGAGCATCTCCTGCCCAGCCATGCTGTGTGCAGATCTTCTGGGCCACCACTGCTTGGGCTGGGAGCCTAAATTCCAATGGGACTTTTTCTAGTGGCTAAATATTACATTAATGCACTTCATACATACAGTCGTGATGCTGAGTCACTCCAGAGCATCATCCCTCCAGTTCTCACTTATGTTGCTGTCAAGGAATGTCAAACCTCTGCCCAGACCCTGGGGCTCACTCTGTAGAAGTAAAAGCACAAGTGTTGTTTCTATTTGAGCTCATGAGTCCATTAGCTATATTTAGTTCTCATCTACCCAAGTATTTATAAGAAAGTGGATGAATGTGAAAACTTAATTGCAAGTTACATCCTATAGATTCTGACAGTTATGTTTTCCTTGAAATATGCCTCCAGGATGCAGTTCTCCGAGTGTATCTAGTGTTTAGTTACTCAAAATGACTGTAGAGCATGTTGGAGCCCTCCAGGCACCCTCAGACACTCATCTTCAAAGCTGCAGTCTTACAGCTACAAAGCTGACTTGTAGCCATAGTATTTTTTTGAGTGCAATATTTTCTCCCAGTTCTTCACCCCAATGGCCTAATCAATACATTAGTTAGGTTCAAAAGCAGCACAGTAACAATTCTTGACAAACATACAAAGAAGTAGAAGACAATGACTAACTGATGGAAGACAAGCCCTTGTTTTACTCAATCTTCAATCCATATTGAACCCTGATGTCCTTTTCTGGCTATGACATCCCAAAGTAGTATCTTTCCTTGTTAAATCCTGGCTTTTGTGACCTGACGTCTTTCAACTCCAACTCAGAAGAGGTCAACAGGAGGCAAATACATCTAAAATTATAAAATAGCCCATTCAGAGGAGCTGTCTTCTATTGCTGCATTTGAAAGATACCTGCTTGACCCACCCAAGTTATTCCACGTTCAATTACTTGTAACTATGCCCAAATTAAAACTGCTCAGATTGGAAATTTCCATGTGATTTGTCAGTCCCTAGTAGGAATCAAAGACTCTTTCATTTTCAGCAACCAGATTAAGGGAAAATTACACAACATTAACAGCAATGAGATTGTTATTGAAGAGGAAAAAAATGAGGGATTCATCTGACATTTGCAGGTTGCATCTCTCTGTAGCTTAACAAAGGAATTAGGATTTTATGATAAAACTTTAATTTTAGCATTTTGTATCAATCAACTGTTTGATTTTGTAATTCATGTATCCTTCCAACAAACTAAGATAATGAAATTACACTAACTGCACTAACAGAATGAAACCAACATTACAGTGGAGTCAGGATCCTGGGAGCACTCCCTCTATATTGCACCAGTAAATAACTCCTGCAGTTTAAGACTCTTCCTGATGTATGTTATAAACCCAAATATTTAATTAAAAAAATTAGTATGAACTTCTAAAAGCATTTTATACGGTTTGCTGAGGAATAAACATCAAATTAACAGATGGTTTTGCTGTGTAATCATCCACTGGAGATACCAAAGGCATCCGGTGAATTTTCAATGAGATGATTGTTCTTCCAAGCTAAGGGACTTCTGCTGGATTCATTAGCAGCACCAGCAGCCAGAGTGTGCTGGGGAGGAGAGCTGTGCCCTGCAGCCTTGCTGTGCTCTGGCTGCTTGGCGCTACCAGCTGCACTCAGCTGTCCAACACGCCTGCTGGACCCTGCTCCCCACAGCACGCTGCAGTACTGAGCCTTCCTCCCAGAAATCTTTCCTGGTTTTGTCTGCATTGAGGAATAATATGCTCTATTTATGTTCCTGAAAGATAATAATGCCACATCCCAGCAACTGGGTCTGTTCCTGGTGCAGCCAACTCGTGGTCAACATGAGGTGCATGTCTGCTGAGCCTTTGCAGTCTCCCAATACTTATGGGAATGGGACAGCAGCAGGGATCACAGGAAGGAAGACCTCGGGGGGGGGACAATTCTTGGGACAGCATCTGCAAAGGGTAAAAAAAGCATAGGGTGGCTCACAAAAACAGGGCAGCTCCTTCTGTGAAGTTTTCCTTTGGAAAATGACAACAAGCCCCTGTTACTCTGGTGTAGTTTGTCCCTGTTCCTGCTCAGCTCTACCCCTTGGCCAGCCCCAAAGCAGCAATGGTCCCCTCCCTCCCACCATGTCCAAAGCGGCAGCAGGGAAGCATCTGCCTCAGCAGCTAAATGTTTTCCACTCTTGCAAAGGGATTTTTTTCTTTCAGTCCAACCTGTCTGAGGATTTTCAATGAGCTAAACCAGGATTTGGAGCCCACACACTGAAGCTCTGAATGGAGCTGGACCATCAAACCTTGACCTCACAGACCACACTTACCAAGGGTTTACATTGCCATAGAGTTGGCCCCATTTCTGACATTTCAAGCTCTAAGAGGTTGAAGCAAGAAGGAAGCAAAGCCCCTTTGCTCCCATGTTACAGAAGAAAGGACAGAGGGAGTCTATGGGGTAAAACTGGTTCTATATTTAAGGCCTGCATTGGGTTGTTATGGTAACAGGAATTCCAGCCACCACTGTGGGCTCCTCGGAACGCCTCCCCACCATCCTCTGCAGAGCCCAACTTTGCATCACTCACCAGCCTCCTGCCTAACACTTGGGTTGAAGGGGAGGAAAAAAAAAGTGCAACTCATATTTTCACAGAAAGCTTTTTCTTTCAGAAGTGAAAAGCAAATGAGAAGAACAGCTTAAATAAATATGCCTACAGATAGAAGGACTGAAAGCCAAGTCTAGCAGCAGAAAGCCTCAGGCCCTCTCAGTTCATGGAGCCCGCAGGAGCTGGGCACCACCAGCACGATGAAACCCACCTGGTATGTCCCCAGAGGGAACAACCACATGGCTCCTGAAGTGAGTTCGTGCCGGTGGGATGGGCATGAACCCCTCCTTCCACACCCACTGCTGGTCCTCATGGGGGCAGACCTGAGACTCGTCCATACGCTAGCAGCGGTCTGTCCCCCACGTGAACACTTCCTCAAGATCAGTTTCTTTTGTCCAATTGGTGAAAGTCTGAATTTCATCCACGCATCCACCTAGGTACTTATATGGTCCTCATCTCCACTGTGCCCAAATCTCAAGGGCCACCAGGACATTGCTTGGGTTTTTTTGCAGCTATCATGCTGGAATTCATACCCACAAGAGCTGTATGTGAGACATATGAATTAAACCTTCCCTTCCCCATTCCTAAAGCCTCAGTGCAAGTCCTGCATCCAAGTTTGGGCACTGTTCATCAAGGAAGACAGGACCCAACTGTTGAGAGCCCAGACGACAGCAACAGGAGTAACCAGAGATGTACAAAACAGACTCTAAGGAGAGATGGAGGGAAATGGGTCAATTAACTCATGAAAATGGAAGGCAGAGCGGAGATGGGCTAACAGCTTTCCGTTCATAAAAGGTTCCTGTAGAAGAGAGCAATGACTTGCTTTCCATATCTGCTGAGAATCAGACAAGAAATAATAAGATGGGACAATCAGGATGGCTGTTGGGAAAAACTTCCAGAGCAGAAGTACAGTAAAGCCCTGGGGTAGGTTGCCCAAGGAGACTGAAGGGTGGAGGCATCATTAAAACTTTAAAGGAAAAGGTGTTTAAGCATCTGTCAGTTATGATCTGTACATAGGGATCTTGGTATAGGAGGATGGATTAAGGTACATCTTCATGTCCCTGCCTGCCATACATAGCTATGATTTTCTGTGAGAACCTCACAGGTACATTACAATTACATATTGATCTTACGTGTGCCTCAGCAGCCATTTGTGGCAATCAGAGTTTTCTTGATTTCAGTGATCAGAATCAGGTCTGGTATTTTCAGTGTCACTCCTGGAACTATTCAACAGTCTTCAGTTTGTTTTTTCATGGCCAAACCAGTCTGGAAGCTCAGTGTCCCCAGCAGAAGCATTCACAAGTTTCTCTTCTCCATTTCCTCACAGCTGACGCCCTTTTACCTTAAAACAGCAAAGTCTGTTATTAGTCTACCAAACACAACCCAGCACTGAGAAATGTCTGTAATGCAGTAACACCTCGCCTGCAGCCCATCAGCTCCCCGCTCTCTAAGCTGATCTGCCAAACAGACTTGTCTGTTGTTGAATTAACAGCCATCATCGCACCTTACCAAGAGACAAAAATCCTTTGCTTACTAAGAGACTGCAGGAAAGAAGTCAGAAAAATTGCACAGCATCTCTGTGCACCTAAATGGTGTACAATTACTGATGGGGTGTGCTACCTCATTAACACCCACACGGCAATCCCAGTGAGGAGGCTGCTGAGCAACAGGGCAGCCTGACTCCCAACACACTGGAATTACAAATATAAAAACCCCAATAATTGACAGTTGAAACGGGAGGGATGGGGGAAAGGGGGGAGGGGGGTGAGGAAGGATCAACATTACCACAAGAAAGTGTCTGACCTTATCTGAAATAACTTTGGTAACTTTACAGTCTAATTCCAAATGGGAAGGAAAAAGAAATTAAATCAAATCCCCAAAGTTTGCTTCTACCCAACTCTTCAGAAAACTTTCAGCTTTATATCAAAATGAGATCCAAACTACCCTCAAGATGCAGCCAGGGCTTCTAGGTCTGTGGCCCAGCTGGGGGAGGTGGCAGCTCAGTGGGCCCAGCACCACCTCTGCTGCCTCCAGCAAAAGCCACTCATCAGATCTGTGCAGTGCTGCCATGAAAGCAGGGCTGAGCGGTGCCGGCAGCACCACATGCTCACGCTGTGCAGCAAGTGCAGGCAGATAGCTCTGTACGCAAAAGGGCAATGTATGGGTTAGATAAGCCAGGGAAGGGACAAGCTGTACCCCTGGGAGACCTCCACAGACTCTGCAGAGAAACCAGAGCTGATGCTCCCACCGTTGACTCTTAAGAAACCTCTTCACCTTGTACCCCACAGCAGCTCCGTGTGCAGTGACAGGACCATGCACTCTGTGCAGTGGCTGCAAACCACGGGCTCAGGGTAGCACCTCTGCTTCAGGCACCTCATCCCCTTGAACAGTCTCCTAAGTTGTCCAAAAGTTCTCTTTTTCCAGTCAGTTCAGTTCTAGGAAAGTAAAGCTCAGGGTTACTGGCAATCAAAACAGACAGCGGAGGTGCACCAGCCCAGAAGAGTCGTGTTGTCCCCTGACTACCTCCACATATTGGCTTTGCAGCTTGTCCTCTGCTTCTAGCTACTTTTTGTAATTCACCTTGAACTGCTGCCACGGCTGCAGGATACTTTAGGAGAAATAGGAGAAGCCAGAAAACCACAGGGCCTACATTACCCTAAAAATAAATACCTGAGAAGAGTCAGAGTTATTAAAACAGTGAGTAGATGAACTGGGACCAACAGAGTCCAGCCTGTAAAGCACAGAGAGCAAAACAAATCAGTGTCAGCACCACTGTGGTGACGGATGCCACTGTGGTGACAAACACCACCATCCTGGTTCACACACAGCACCAAGTACCACAGTGAGCTGCGAAACAGCCCCTCTGCAGCAAAAACACAGTTATTATGACATAAGACTGGGAGGAAACGCAGCCCAGCAGCAGCACAGTGCAGTATCAGATTTGCCAGCATTTTTGTTCTTGTTAATAAATAAAAAAAATTGTGATGATTAAGTGGAAGCAAAATAGTGCTGTTATCAATACAGAGTGCCTATGCAGTACATGAAACCCAAGTAAAAAAAGAGCTAAGCATATCATATAAATAATTCATTCTCTTTTGGTAAGCACAATGACACTTTAGCTGCCTAAGTTGTCAAGGAGTGGGGTGTTTTTTAATTAAAATATAGGCATTTACAAATGCCAGTGGGGCTTTAATCATTCATGTTTGAATCAAGATGACTTGGTCCTGCACTCGAAAGAATATAGTGGCTTTCATCTTTCTGTAGATTACATCCAGCAAACTGATGGGGCTGTGAATGAGCCGAGGAAGTCTGTCTTGTGATGAGAGCACATTTTGCTCCCCTGTGCAGCACAGAGTCACCTGGGAAGGTGCATTTGCTGAGGTCAAACTGAAAAAAGAGCAAAGTGCTGGAGAGCCAACACAATGCAGAATCAATCTGCCTCTGTGCCTGTCTTAAAGCAGCTTCCCCCCAGCAATTAGGGTTATTAGGAAGGCTGGTAACCAGAGTGCAGCTGATTTCAAAGGGTTCAATTGCTTTCTTCCCAATGACACTGCAGGCAACAGCCCTCTGTGTCCTTCCCCAGATCTCCAGCTCAATGGGAGCGTCTCAGTTTGTGGGGTCTGGATGTGGGCTAGGCAAGAGCAGCACATTCAGAACCGCCCTGGTCTGAGCAGTAACTTCCACAAAATGGATTTCAACCCAAAATAAAGCTCTACCACTCAGCAAGTGAATCAAAAGTGCTTGACACTCACTGTTTTGAAATCCCTGGATTTCTACACTAAGCTGCTGAGTCGTGAGAGCTCAGAACCGTGAAACCAGCACTGACCTGCACGCTCTGCTGCATGTCACGGGTCTACACACAGCTCCTGGGCTACTGTGCCTGAGCCTGCTTCAGCAGACTGCAGCAGCCACAGATCTCTTCCTTGGGTTTGGTGTGCACCAAGTGATCAAAGCCCACCTCAAAGCACAGAAATTACAGTATTTCTATGAAAATTAAGAAAGGAATACTTAGGTTAAAATGGCCTGGTGACCATACCCCACTGTACTGGGAATTTGCAGCCCGCAGGGAGGTTAAAGCAAAGGAGGGGTTTCCAGACAAGATTCTGTGATGAAGACCAGGGGCTGCGCAGGGAGAGGTTGCTCCTGAACTTTGTGGCACCAAGCATCAAGAGAGGACTCGTGCCTGGCTGAGCAGATCCACCTGCATGGACCAGAGCTGCCGCTCTGCCTCACAGCTCCCCTCCTTCCCTCAGCTCCTTTGGGCAGCTCCTGTCTGCTTTGCTGCTCTGGCTTTTCACAGATAAACATTTCCAGAGATATTCTTTGATGCTGGTAGCCAACTTCTGCACCACATGGAAACAGATGCAGAAATTCAGGTGCTAACTTGCTGCAGCAGAAATTCAGCCACAAATGCAAAGTCTTGCTGCAGCAGCTTTGCACCAGATTTGCCTAATTTATGTATCTGCAGCTCAGACAGGAAGCCCAGACTGATGCAGCCAGGAGCCAGCCTTGGTCTGCCAGCCCCCCTGCTGAGCCCCTGGCAGAGCAGTGCCCTTCAGGCCACGGCACAGTGGGCAGAGGCTCCAGCCCGTCCCAGCAGTGCCATCTATTGCCACACTAGGCTCCTTCAGAAAGGGCCAGCTCCAGGCAGAGAAGGAGAAGAGGGAAAAGACAAATTCCCACCATAAGAGAGACATCCTGGTTCACCCAAATGCCGCTCTGCCTTAGATAAGCTGCTGATGTTTAAAATAACTGCCTGTGGCAGGGCACACTAATCCCACAAGCAGCGATACCTTAGAGCTGTGCTCCCCACCAGAGCCTGCAGTCAGAGGTTGATTGATCCTCCCTGGACCACAGGTCAGCTTGGGCCTTGCTGGTGCACATCTCCCAGCTAGGAAGGGGCAAAGACACCTGGGAGTTGCTCTCTTCAGCATCCCACTGGGTAATCTGCCTGCAGCTTCAGACCAAAGGAGAGCAGCTGCGTGGTCACCTCAACCTTGACACCAGCCTGTGGTCAGCATGGGCCAGCCATGGCATCAAAACTGCTCTGCTTTCCTGAACTCCTCATACATGAGGCTCATCTTCAGCCTGAGAAGGCAGACCACTGCAGTTTTCTCCACCATTGTCACACAGTGTCAGGTACTCAGCTCTGCTTGAGATGAAGAGTGAAAACATAACAGTGCTCGTGTTCTTTTAAATGCAGCATGTGAAGCCTTCACTCTGTGGAAATCTCCATTTGATACATCACTGACATCCAGTGGCACTCTTGACTCTCACTCTACTCACTTTTGGACTCCTGGTTAAAAATTAAATAAAAACCACACCAGGTTGATTATAAAGAACCACACAAACATCCCCAAAACTCCCAGTGAATGTCCCTCCTCTCCTCGCAGAGAAGCAGTGATGAGCATCAGTGCTGTCTGCCAACCTGCTCTGGGCTGCAGCTGGGAATGGGCTGAAACAGGCTGCACAGAGGGCACAGTGGCATATGGGCTACCTGGCATGTACCACTGTATGGCCATCAAGACAAAGACAGCTGGTGACAAGCGACCCCCCCACTCTGATGGAGCAGGGTTTTGGAAATCCACCAAAGAACAACATTCCAGTTTGCAACTTGACTTCAGTCAAACATTTCAGCAGATTGTCTTTTCCTTGGCACATCTAGCAATATTTAGTCATCATAAATTGTCTCTGGTTTATATTAACTAAAAACCTCTCTCATTCAATATCTAGTTTGAAAAGTGTTGGCAATGAGCATTAATTCAAAGTAGATTTATACCCACAGACTGTGCTAGAGCACCAGGGTGAGTTTCCCAAAACATGATCCTAAGTTTACCAAATAAGAACACGAATAACCCAAAGAACTGATTCACGTCATCCAACTTACACAAGATAGATACATGAGGGCAGCAGGAATCTGCCAACATAAACGACTGTCAGACATCCCAATATTCACGTATACTTAAGAAAAACATGAACTGCAGCATCTCAAGAGACACTACTCCAAAGAAGTCCAGCATTACCACATTCTCAACAGTACCTGGTGGGATCCAGTGCTCCTGGAGCTAGGGCTTAGGAGCAGCAGTCCATGGTTAAGCATTCCAGACATCTTGGTTTTCTAAGAGACACTTTTTTTCCTGCAAACTTTCCACAGGGGAAAAAAAAACTCTCAAGAGAGACTCATGGGATGTGCAAAAACACTTGTCTCCTTTTCCAAATGCCTTCCCAAATTGTCCCAACTTATATCTCAGTCTCCTCCTGTGACAGCTAGACTGTCACAGACCTGTTCACACCCTCTGCAGAGACCCCACAGCCACAGAGGATCCCACTATCCCCCCAATAGCCAAATAGCTTATCCAAATAAAGCATCAGAGCACAGGCAACTTTGGTTCCATACTAGGTTTGGCCAGATCTCTGCTGGGGGCCTGGGGGACAGGAATGCCACAGTGATTCCTGGAGGCACCGGGAGGATGCTGCAGGCGAAGGAGCACTGCTGTGCCAGTGGCAGAGGAAGGCACACAGAGGCAGGTGGTGCAGTGAGCAGGGCAGGGGGATCCAGACCTGCTGACCCCCAGCGAGAGAGCCAGAAACGTGGGCCCAGTGCCTTACTGCAAAAGCTGCCACAAGAGCACTTGGGTCTCTAAGCTCACTCCTGTGAAGGAGAGGTGCCTTTACCTTCTCGTGTCCATCTCCTGACACGAGGAAGACCTTGCAGCCCTCAATTTCAGGAGGCTGACAGTGTTACAGCTTGACACATTTATCTGATGTTTCTACAGAGACAATATACTTCATTAAAACCAGACTGCAGTTTGGGTCAGAACAGCCAGGAAAGGGGGAGATGAAAAATTTCTGAGCTTTTAAAAAAAAGTTTATTTTACTTTTTTTTTTTCCTTTAAAGCAAAGCTTTGACATTGTTTAGAAGAAGAAAAATGTTATGTTGATAAATATTAATAGAGAAAAGGATTAAGCAGGCTAAAATAGCATGAATATGAAACATCATATCTGAGTTTGAGGACAAATATTTCTCCTCAGCTCAAAACTTTTCCTTGTTTTGGTCACAGAACAAGAAAATCCACCACAGACCCAACGATTCTACTCAGTGGAGGGGCAGTGGAAAGGAGGATCCTTACCAGACATTCCCATGGCTGGGCACTATGCATAGCAAAGCAATTAGCCGACTGAAAAACAGTTACAATGATTTCTTCTTGGTAGCAACAGCTGCAAGAACAGGAGTAACTCCCCCAGAGAAATCAGAGAATTGTCACAAGGGTGTTGGAGAACATCTTCAAGGCCAGAATTCCTCTCACACCAAGGAAGCAAAAGCCAACAGCTGCTTATCCACAGGCAGCCCAGCTTCCTCGGGCACTTTGAGTCTTGCACTTGGCTTTTATTTGCATTTTTAAATGTCCCTGAAAACCTGGGATTTCTCTCCCTCTTGCAAAAACTGGACCCAGTTTTTCCCCGAGGTGTTTTTTATTTTGTCCACTTCACATCATTGCCCTGATCAGAAAAAAACAAGGATGCTGGGCTGAAAATGTTTGCTCCTGGGAATGGAAAAATACCCCATGGAACCTTCCTTTCTCTTCATTCCCTCATCCCCAGGCTGCCCCCAGTCACATTCTGTCCCCTCACTGCCCCTGAAGGCCTTTCTTCATAGGGTCTCTCCACTTTCCTCAATTCAGGCTCACTCCTTTCCACCTCATAGTTCCAGCCCACTGCCTGCAAAGCCTTGGTGCAAGCCCGCAGTGCCATCCAGCCCCACAGGGACAGTGCCAGACACACCTTGGCACAGCTGCTGTGGGTGAATGGTAGAATCATAGACTAGTTTGGGTTGGAAGGCACCTTTAAAGGTCACCTAGCCCAACCCCCCTGCAGTGAGCAGGGTCATCTGCAGCTAGAGCAGGTTGCTCAGAGCTCCATCCAACCTTACCTGGAATGTTTCCAGGAATGGGACATCGACCACCTCCCTGGGCAACATGGGCCAGGGTCTCACCACCCTCAGGGTAAAAAAATTTCTTCCTTTTATCTAGTCTAACTCTCCCCTCTTTGAGTTTAAAACCATCAACCCTTGTGCTATTGCAACAGACCCTGCTAATCTGTCCCCATCTTTCTGACAGGTCCCTTTAACTCCTGAAAGGCCACCATAAGGTCTCCCCGGAGCCTTCTCTTCTCCAGGCTGAACAACACCAGCTCTCTCAGCCTGTCCTCCCAGCAGAGGTGTTCCAGCCCTCAGAGCATCTTTGTGGCCTCCTCTGGCCCTGCTCCAACAGGTTCATGCCCTCCTTGTGCTGAGGCACACAGTGAGCCAGTGTGGGAGCTGGAGCCAGCCACGTCCTGG
>VWZY01013055.1:361955-386238 GCA_013399075.1 Chloroceryle aenea | reverse complement strand
ATGCCCTGCAGCTGCACGTGTGGCTTCAGTTGCCAGCCCAGGCCATGCCAGGCAGGCTTATTGTGCCACACAGAGATGAGTAGAAAAAAGAAGTGGGAGAAAATACCCTGTTTTGGTGGCTGGGGTGTTTTTTGCACTCTGCAGGAAAGCTCAAGGATTCTGCAGTGCAGAATGCCGAGTTACTTTGCAGCCTGAGCAGGGAGTGCTCTCCCCCGCAGGCGTGGGTTGGCTGCTCAAGAGGAAAGCCTCACTCTTCAGCTGCTGGGTTTCAGCAGTGGCCATGCTGGAGCTGTGCTTCCATGCTGGTCCCTCACTGGGTTCATCTCTTTTTCACCCCCCTGGCATAGCCCACACAAAGGGGACTTTGCTCCCAGCCCTGCTTTTGCAGCTGGCCCCATGGAGGAGGCCACACACATGCACTTGGGATATGGGCTGGAGGCTTCTATACCCTTCTTGTCTGTCTTGTATAGGGGCAACCTCAAATTTCTACATGTGCATCCATCTCCTGGGGCCCCTGCCCAGCCCAAATGCTGCAGGGGTGGCACAGGCAGTGAAACCCTCACAGCTGGGGTACCCATGGGGGAACATGGTCATGGGGAACCCCCCCAAACTGAGACCAGGGACCCCACCAGAGCACAGCCAGGTGAGCTTGCTCCTCAAGCACAGGGGGAAGCGAAACTGTCATGCCTGGGCTGGTGGCAGTGGCTGGAAGAAGCTTGCCACCCCATAGGCTCCAGCCAAGCACCGTGGGTGGGAAGAAGCTTCCCAGAAGACAGAAAGCTAAATAAAGGCAAAGTCTGGAAAAACCCAGGGCTGCCAGCTATTTATTCTAGCATGTCTGTATGCTGCAGAGCAGGAGAGATATTTTAAAGCTGCTGCAAGAAATTGTCTGCCTGTCTGGGTTTATTGATCAAAATTCTAATTACCAACCTTCCTCATCCATGTCTCTGAGCCCTGCACCACCTTCAGCTAAGTATCTTCATAAACCTACCTTCCCCAAAGCAGCCAGCCCCTCCATAAGTACTACACTAAAGCAGATGCTTGGGAAAAGGGGTTTAGCATGTAGAGTAGTTAGAGCATCCCCATCCTACACTCAATTTACTTCTGGCCAGCCCTGATGAGAAATTTCTAACTAGCTTTTAGCATCCAGGGCTCACCCTTCTCCCCTCAAACTCTCATAACCACTTCTACTTCTGGGCTTATAGATCTCACCTCTTTATTTTACTAACAAAACCAAAAACAAACATACAAAAAACCCCCAACAGGCAAAACGAAACCCCCCACACCCCAAGCTCCTACAAAAAAAAGCAACCATTGCAATCACTGTTCTTGAATATGTATTTTTTACTGAAAAAATCATTCATAAATTAACAAATACAAAAATGTACAAACACATGGGTAAATAAATGTAATGACACAAAGGATTGCTTTGCTGAGAAGTGTGTGTGTTTTAAAACACTAGTCTTCAGTGCAAAAACGTCCCCCGGCACCTCTTAAAAACATAACAGTAAGCTCAAAAGCCATGATGATGGAAAGCTACTTTAGAGTTTAAAGCCACTTCTGATGATGGTGAACAACCCAAAGCACATGGCTGTTGCTCAGATGGTACTTCCCTTAGAGAAGCAGAGCTTTACAGATAATTAACTGTCAATAACTAGTTTTGCAAATAAAACCCACATGGCTCATTAAAAATAATAATAAATCAGCATCAAAAAGGACCTGCCCTCCAGAGGGGCCGACCAACGGTGTTGACATGGAAGGGGCGAACAAGTGGCCTTGTTGAATTTCAGCTGCCAGAATATGTACAAGTTCTCCTTAATACGAGAATTTTTACACCATAACAGCACATGCGCTTGACAGTATGTTTTTAACAGTTACATTTACTATACAGTATTTGACATAGCTGATAGATTAACAGTGCACATTTTCTGATATTCCACATTTTGAAAAGGGAAAAAAAATATTTCAACGTGATTAGAACAAAGGAACTATGAAGGGGGATGCTGCTGGGGGTGGACCCTTTTGTGCCAACCATAGAGTGCATTTCTGAGCAGAGGTAACAACTTTTTGTTCAACACAAGGTGCGATGGCTGTCAGGTGCACATCGAAGGCTGAGAATCCTGACTAAGGTAGTTTAACACCTACTCACACACACATGCATGATTCCTGGGGTAGTGAACTTGGACTAGTTGAAATACATTCCTTGTTTGAAGCACCATTAAGCAAAGACAGATTCCTAGCAAGGTCTCAAGATGAAAGAAGAAAGGGGCAGGGCAACACGGGATCAGCATCTGAAAAGGGTCCATGTGAATTAGAGATCGAGATTCAGAAGCAAAAGTCTTTATTGCTATATGCGCCATAAAAAGCAAATCCTCACCTCTGCCTATAAATAACCAAGCTGAATCCCCTCGGGAAGTGAGTTTAAAGCACATGTAAATTCAAAGACTAAACCTAAGTTACAAACTTATCGGCACTTTTCAAGGGCAGGCTCGCTGTCCTCTCATACCAGCCGATAAGATCTACACAGGAACTTGTGTTTTCTAAACTAACGTTTTCTGGATACAGCTTAGGAATGCCCTGGGCAGTCACACCCACAACAGATGTATATGGGGATCATACGTCCACAGAACCAAAAAACAATGTAAACCATGAGAAGTTAAAGAAACCAAAGGCAAGCAATGCAATGAAAAGAAAGTTAAAGTACTTTGGAGGTTAAGTACTCACCATTGTTATGTATAACTACAAATTAAAAAGCAACCCCCAGTGTATTTACTTTTAAGTCAGAGAGGTCCAGTAAAAGTGCCTGTGTTGGTGCTGTGTCAGGACTGGATGGCGTGTCGGGGGGAAGAGCGCCCAGAGCCCAGCCTGCCCACAGTGGCTGGAGAAGGAGAGGACAGCAGGAGGGAGCACAGAGGGGGCACTCCAGGCTGGATGGGGTGTCAGACCAAGCTCTCTGGTTTCTGGTCCTGTCCTTCATTTCTCAATCCCTCCCTGACCTGCGACAGCCGGCCCCACCAGCTGCGCCCGCGCAAGTGCTGCCAGGTGCCAAGGTGATAACCAACCCTGGGACCTGGCTCCGAGAGCACTTCAGCACGCTGCTAGATTTACACAACACACACAAGCTAAACCCCCCTCCCAAACCGTACCGCCGCGTTACGGGAGCGATGGCAGGGCACTGCCGGTCCAGGGTTGGCTCGGCGCAGTGGGGCCAGCTGCCCCATCCCGAGGATGGCTCGTAGGCAGGAGAGCCGGCCTCAGGGCTACGCTTCCCGCAGTGGGTGTGAGCTCTTCAGCAATCTGCCAAGCTCACACTCACCGTCAGTGGGATAGAGAGCAACAGGCAAGGGATTTTATTCCCTATGGCTTTTGGATTCATTTGCGCATCATGCTGCAAAAGTGATAGAAAGGGGAGCTTTTTTTTCCATAGATGTTCCTATCTCCTCACTCTCCCTGGAAAAAGCTACCCCCATGGTTTCTGGAATGAGCAATGACCTGGCTGCACTTCTCATCCACTACAATGGAAAGCATAGGGCCCTGTCCCACAAACATTGCTGCATACGCACAGCTTAAGTCATGCAAGCAGTCTCACTGGCTTAAAAGGGAACACCTTGCACAAGTACAGTGATGCACATACAAGTGTTTATGGAGTTCAGGACTAAAATGAGTGATCAGATGTAAACCTCTAGCTTGGATTTGAGCCATAGGAGAAAAATAAAAAGGGGCAATTTACACAGCATATTTACACTTACACTTCTTTAAGAAGCGATTCTGTTGTACATACTTCAAGCAGGTCATTTAAAAAACTGCACAGACATAGAACAACAGTATCAGAAGTCATTTGATCTCCCACCAGGGCAGTTGCTGACGAAGTTGCTCCCGACATTCACAGTCGGGAAGCCAGAGTCCCTCAGCTGAGCTGCTTCCTGGAGAAAGTGCGTCTGAGGTGAGTCCCGGTGCCAGAGATTGCTGGAGGAGGAATGTGGAGACAAGAGCAGCAGGTTGAACTGTTGTCCTGAAACCCAGAAAGCAAGTGGCGAAAAAAAGAAAGAGACTGCTGAGCTCGCTGCACAAGTATCGGGCTGGATTGGTACAGCTACGGCAATTTGTGCGTGCACTTTCAGCCTTATTCTCCAAAATACTGTGATCCTTCATTAGACAAAGTGTTGCTTGTCCTCAACAACCCTTGGAAAAGAAAGTCTAGCATGGTGCTTTCTTGGTGAAGGGCAGAGCAAAGTTATTTTCTCTGCTTAATATTCGGTCACCAGAGCCAGCTCTGGTGTCAGGTTAACAGTGATGTTCTTATACAAGGCGTCATATGTGACGTTTGGAAAGTAGTTCAAGTTATTGAGGCCGTCCAGGGCTTGCCTTTCTTTTGACTTCCTCAGCAAGGCGTACCTGTGCAACAAGAATCAGAGACCAGTCACTTCCACGTATCCCACAGAGCCCTGCAAGGTCCTCCCAACCCTTCTAAAACTCTCCTGAAACAGCTAAAAAACAGATTTCCGAGTCCGTAATAAAGATAATTGTCACATTTTCTATATTCCAAATTGGTAAAATCCAAAACGCTAGAAAAATCACAGTCCATCACCTGATGAAGGACAAAATGCTCTCTGTTCCACCAACAAGCACTCAGCTATTGAAACAACGTGAAGCTCTTGCCCAAAGCCAGTGGGGCCCATTGCCAGGAGGGGGCTGAGCTTGAGCATTCCTGCCACTGACCTCACTAACCAGAACACCCCTGAGAAAAGCAGATGATGCATGATATGGTCCTTTCCATTTCTATGAAACTGGACCACAAATGAGCAGAACTAAACAGGTTTAGTCTGAGGGAAGGATGATGAGGAAGTAAAACTAGAAGAATGATGGTTTGGGGAAGGAAACTGCAGCTGGTGCACAAACCCACCCTCAACCAAGTTTAGGAGCAGCGTAATGAGAACATAAGGGCTAAGGGTGGGGAAAAAAAATAAGCAGAAACATCTTGGCGGGAGAGGACACTAACTTCCTGCACTGAAGTGCTGGGTTCCTGGCAGCACCTGAGCAAGTAGGAGCTGGGCTGAGACCTGGGGACAGAAAAAGCACCAGGAAACAGTTACGCCAGGAGGAAGAGGAAGATGAGCGAGAGCAAAGAGGGAAACGTCAAAGCTGGTCACAGCATTTCAAAGAGGTCACAGCATTAGGACACTGGTAGGAAACTTAAGTGTCTTGACAAATGCTTTCCTTCTCCATGGTGAGAAGTGTCAGGTCACTCTGCTCCCTGACTGGGTGGAGAAGTAGGAGGGCTTTTGGATGGTAGCAGCTAGTACTTGCCCATGGGCAAGTGCAGAGCAGAGAGAAGCAAGGATTGCAGAGGCAGGACATAGAGGATATCATTGCCAAGCCTTGCCTAGCCTCTGAGGGTTAGATTTTTCCTGACTGGGCAAACCACTGCCTTGCATGGCCACCTTCACTGCAGATCCCCCTGCGCACAGCACTGACCCGCAGCTCCTGCGGACATGGAACTAGGGCTCCTGGCTGGGGTCAGGAGGAGACCAGGGAACTGTTAGGAACAACAGCTCAATCCAACTGCACTGCCAGCCTTCCATGCTTCAAGGGTTTGACTAAATATGGCTTTTTAAGCCAAAATCAACTTCCTTCTCAAGAGAGAAACGAGTAGCATCTCTTACTGGCCACATTCAGACAGAGAAATGAAAACCAAGACTAAAGATGACACAACCTCAAACGGAAACTCTCCCCCAAGTTATTCGTCTGTAAAAAGACACCAGCAGATAGCTCAAATGGTATCTGCAACAGAAACCTTCCTACAGCCTCTTCTACCAGCAGTGGCCAGGAGCCCCTCTGCAAAACTGAACGAGTACGGTCCAGCAGATGGTCATCTGCGAGTGTTAATTCCTACAGCAGTTTGTGAAAAAGCTATTCCTCTGATTTTCTGTTGCATAGTTTTCAGAAGACTCAAATTCTACCCAGGTCTCCCCAAGCAAAAGCAGTCTTCAAACAGTCCTTATACTCTCTGAAACAACTCTGGTTCATGCAGAAAGGGGTCAGAGTCCTCCTGGAAAGCTCTGGACTGAATCCAGCTTTTCTCAAAAAGACAAAAATGTTCACGCAGTACTTGTGCTCCTTAAGTATAAGGGACAGTTACTGCTCCTGATGAATGTCTGAAGTCTCACAAGAGAGCAAACCCTGAATTCAGGGGCAGTTTGTGGACAAGACAGAGAACAGCGAGAGATGAGCTGCTCCATCTCAGTGCTGTGGTGGAATTGTGCTAGAGCTGCTGCCATCTCCCTGTTTGCACACACTGTCATGGGATGAAACCAGTGCGAATGCCACCCTTCGACTCAAAACTCTGAACACTGTCGACTACCAAACAGCAATACAGGGGGACATGGCTTCTGCAACAGCAACTGCCTTCATAGTGCAAACCCAGGCTGTTGCTGACAGGCTTTGTTAGTGTTCTCAGGAACACCTGATGCTTTAGCAGTCACATACCAGTACAACCCCTGCTCTGCCTTCTGCAGGCTGAGCAATGCTTCCTTCAACACTTAACCAGGCTTTTCTAGAAACACAGAAGCTTCTCTTACCTCTGGCATTAGCCACCTCTTTAGGAACATTCCCCTAGAGAAACAGGATGGGGCCCCAGCCTGCTGTGCTGACAACCCTCTCTTCTGGATGGCATCCAAGCAGCTACAGCCATAAAGCAACGACCTCTCATCATACGGATGCAGAGTGTAAATGTGAGGCTGGAGGAAAGCAGGCAGTGCTCTGCCTCCGTCTCCCTGCAGATAGCTTCCTTCACGAATGAAGGCTGTTACTGCCCTCAAACAGCTGCAGGGTGCCTCGCACATGGTACAAACTCTTTCTGAAGGGCTTTGGGATTCTTAGAAAAGAAAACAGAATTTACTTGCCTTCCTAGGAACTGCACTTCTCCCCGATGATGGTGGGGAATTGATTTGTATTTCCCTGTGTCTCCTTCTGGTCGAGTCACCGAGTAGCCTGCATACTGCACTCTGCATTAGAAATGGGAGAAATAAGCAAAAACCTCCAATTTTTGCTTTTGCTGTGCCGTCAGCACTTGCCAAGTTCACACAGTTAGTACACTTGGGGCTCCGACAACAGCTTTGCCTTTCCACCCGGCAGATCAGCTGTGCAAAGCTCCCCAGCTCCAGCCTGGGCTCTGGGCAAGTCCCGTGGTGCTCAGCACCTCAAGGCTTCAGCTCAGCCAAGATCAGTTTGGCCTCAGCAGTGTGAGGTATTGCACACAAAGCCAGTCATTTCCTAACCAGCACTTCTCTGTTTGCCTCTCCTTTACTGTCTGTGTGGACAGAAATGGCACCTGTTCCCACAGAGCCACCGCAGCTCTTCCCCAGCCTCCCCCAGGTGAAGCAGGCACAGCAAGCCTGGTGCTGGCTGCAGAGGTGACAACGCTTGTCCCCACAGCATGAGCAAGCTTGGCTCACAGAACCACCACCAGAAGTGGAGTTTGGAGACACCAACTAAGCCAAGCCCGTACCTGTTCCAGAGGTCATCATCTTCTCCACCCCAGCCCCAGAAGGCGTTAGGGAAACCATTGATCTTCTTAAACTGCTCGACAGTCAGGCCACTCACCCCACCAAAGAACTCATTGTACGGGAGCCTAAGGGGGAGAGAAGGGGTTATGGCAGAGCCTGCCAGCGCTGCAGCTCTCCTGCCTGCAGTGGGGAAAGCCCGAGCGCTTTCATCTATTCCCCTCACGTTCGCTTTGCACAAAGCCCAAGAAGCAAATCAAGACTCACCTCTCATCTTACCAAAAAATAAAAAAGGCAAACCAACATAAAATCTAACAGTGGCTCCTTAGCTATTATAGTAGTGGGGAGGAAGAACAGTGCTTACAGATACATGTACTTATCCAGCTTGGCTGCAAAGTGCCTTGGCATCTGTCCACACCCGTAATAGTTACGGTCATTTTCTGGTATGTGGTCCACATCATGAAAGATGAGACAGTCCCAGTCCAAATCTTTCATTGCTTCCCGAAAGCCAACATTGAAGAGCATGGCACGGTTAAAAGGTTGGTTTCCAGCCTAGGAGGGAGAAAGTTCCTTCTCAAGGGGAGCCCCATGCAGTTCATGGTCTGCATGCACATTCTCAGCCTTGTCTAGAAAACTGCAGAGGGCAACCAGCTCCCACATGGGTGCCACAAAAGGAAACCATGCTCCCCAGAACTAGTACAGGGATATACAAAAATAACACAGCATTATTTAAACTGCAAATATCTGGTTCAGTGTTGTCTTTTTAAAAAATAACTCCTCCAGTACAGTATTAGAAAATAATCTGAATCTTTATTTTTTAGTTAAACCCTGTCACTTTTCAGCATTTCTCTTGGCTGTGCCACTTTTAGGTAGAACAGGACAACTTACACACTGCACCATGAACCCTAAACCTGCCAAAGACTAAATGTTGTGATCTGGCTGGTAAAACCCTTTGGACACAGCACAGGGCTACACTTCCAGCTTTGGCAGACACATTTTCAGTGCAGCAGGTCCAAGCCCCAGCAGCTGCCACCCCAACCACCCCAGGTCTCACTCACTTGTTCCACAACGTAAAAGGCAAACTGTAAACGTTGCCGCTGCAGCATGGGAATAAGGTGTCTGAAGAGGACAGGAAGATGCTCGTATCGATTGCGGAATGGGATCAGGATCGCCACCTGATGAGGAGGGGACACAGTTCTTACTGCACTGCACCACCGCCTCCTGCTGCAGACCAACCACCCGCCTGGGGAGCAAGACTGGCTGGAGTTATAGGAAGGGAAGCAGCACTAAACATGCTGTCTCAGCTCTCCCATGTAGGGCTGAGCAGTCTGAAATGCTTCCAAGCACCACAACATGGATTTTCTATTTGTTTTTGGGGGAATTGTTGCTTCGGGGATATTCAACATAACCCTGAGTGGGAGCAGTCTGAAATGCCCCTCCCTGCCTCCCCCCTCCCTGCTTCTGCCCAGTGCTGGCTCATGCACCACTAAAGCAGCCCTTGAGCTCAGCATTTCTCCCCCAGGCACTAGAGCCCCACACTTCAAAGATCTTTATATTTATTACTCTGGAGTTGCAGCACATAAAAGAGGCTCTCTGTCCTCCCGTGCTCAGCAGACACGCAGGGCTCCCCAGGTCGCCCAGTTACCTTCCAACGAGGCAGGCAGTCGCTTGGCTTCCAGTGGCCTCCCAGCTTGATGGAAGGGTCTTTTGAGAAGAACTGGTGGATATCCTCCATTGTGATCTCACTCATATTTACATCAATGGGGCCCTCTGTGGAGACAGTGGGGAGAAGCAGAGGAGGGGGTGGTCAGGAACCCCTGTGATGCTGGGGCAGCGCTTTGCTGGACCCCTGCCCTCTATCCCCAGCACTGAACACAGGCAGACAATTTTTCCCAGGCACCAACCAGAATAATTAGAAGATGCTACTGGTGTGATTTTTAACACCTCCATCTTCTCAACAAGCAGGCTCTGTTCAGCCCTTGTGCCTGCTATTATTGGATGTAGGTCCCCATCCCACACTGGCCAGGACACCCCTTTACTCCTCCATACAGGTTTCCAGCAGACACAAAACCCCACACCTCAGCAGAGGGGTGTTTCCACTTTCTAAGAAACATTTACCCCCAAAAGCCCCATTCTCAACTGCAATGGCACTTTTCCCCACTGCAGCTCCCTTGGAGGGAGTCCAGCCTGTCTCCCACACCAGCCCCTTCCCAGCTGTAACCCAACAAAGCTCAGGGCTGGGACCTGCAGCACTGCTGAAGGGCAAGGGAGCCGTCCTGCCACCGCCACCCCTGGGAAAGGGCTGGCCGAGCCTTTTCCCTGGCTCTCAGCACACAATCCCTCTTTTGTTTGCATTTGCCAAGCAATGGGCTCCTGCTTCGGCAGGGAGACGTTTCTCCAATGTAGCAGGGATTAATTCCTGTGGGTGGGTAAACAATGATTTCCCAGGAGGGGACCGAGCTCTGAACAGCACTCTCATTCATCCCCAGGTGCCCAGCAGGGAAAGGTGCAACTCCAGCAAACCAGGGAATTCCATGACGGGCCCTCCAAAGCCACAAGTAGCAGGAGAGGACCACAGGCTGTCAGGATGCTACTCACTCATAGAAGGGAGCCTCTCAGGACAGGTGTGGTTGGGGAAGTAGGTAAAGTCTTCAGGAAGAAACGTTGTGGCTTGCAGAAAGGTATCGTTGTGGTTCAGATCAAGAGGATAATCTGGGAAATGGAAAAAAAAAGAAAAAACAAGAAAGGGTTTACATTTGAGCTGCAGGTCTTTGTTATTTCCAGCCATCTCCCAAAGCCACCCATGGCTGAGGATGTCCACAACGGCACAGGGGTGTCCCCTTGCAGCATGAGCTGTAGACTTGCAACCCAACTGGGTGCTTGACCCCATCCTGGGGCAAGTGGCTGCAGAAGCCCTGGCTGCCTTAGGAAACACCACATCAAAGAAACCTTCATGTTTTCTGGTCAAATGAAGAATTCTGAGTGTCATCTTTAGGTACCACAAACAGCTCAAAGCTAAGGAGCACATAGTGCTTGGAAGGAAAAGTTACTTAGCACGTTCACCATGAAGGACCATGCAACAGAGCTAGAGGGGACATGCTCCTCCAGCAGGTCCTTTCCTAATGGGCTCGGAGAGGAAGTCCCCAGGCAGGTCCCAATGCCAGCAAGGACTGTCAGTGAAGCAGTCTGCACAGGGAAACCCTGCCTCACGTCCTCCTCAAAGATCAATAAAAACTATCACGCTACACATGGCCTTTCTTCCAGTTCGCATCATGCAAAGGCAGAGGAGCCCCTGTTCCCCAGCAGTCAGGGCAGTGCCCAGCCCTGCCATTCCCCTGCATTCTTTTCCCTCCTGGGCAAAGCCCCTCCAGCCTGTTACACCTGTAGATCTTTCAAGGCTTTTACATAACCATGAACTTCTGCTTTCTGCAGTAAAGGCACCAGCTCTGCATGAAGCATCTTTAGCCAAGCATGACCTTTATTTTAGGCACTAGAAAAAATCCCCTGTCTGCAATAAGGCATCAGCTGCTAAAGGAGGCTGCTGCCTCTCCACTTTCTCAGAGCATCAGATGCTTAGCAGAGGGTTGGCCTTTTGGTCCCACAACAACCAGGGCATAGGCACCGACCTTACCTTACACAGAGGTCCTCGTAAGTGGCCATGCAGGGCTGAGCCACCCAATGTCATCACAAGCAGTCCCTAGACCTGCTAGGATGAGAAGGTCTCATCCTCTCCAATGACCTTCCCATGCATGGGCATTCCTGCAGCCCGTCACAGAAGCATGCCATGGGGCTGATTTACAGCAAGAGCAGCCCTGGCTTCTCATGAGCACAGTATAAACCAGCTGGTGTTCAGGCACCAAGAGACAAAAAAAGGTCTAGTGTCCCACCCGTGACACCCCAGGAGCTGTTCAAGCAGCTCTGCAAAGCCTTGGACACAAGCACTGCAATCAATCCATCAGCAAACTGTCCATTTACAGTAGGTAGCCAGATTAAGTTATTTTACTGAAATTAGTGTGAAATTCAGATTATTTTTTTAAACCAGCAGCTATAAGCCTTCAAATGAAACATACATTTAGCTTCAAGAACCTGCTGATAGCAAGAAGGTTTCACACATTTTATCCTGAGAGAAATTTAATAAACCCAGAATTACAGTGCAGTGACGTGAATGGATCAGCTAAGACTACAAGTTCAGAATCTAAGTCATATTTAGGGATAGGGACATTGAAGTAATTGCATAAGCACAGTATATTTTCCATAGCAGAAAGGCTGCATCTAATAACTGCATTAATGATGTGTCAAGAAAAAAAAATAATCTAGTGACAATTTTATCTTCTAAATCAAAGCAGAGAGAGTTACTTTCACCTGCAAGGTGAAAATCTTTCATTTAAATCAACTGGACAAGTCAGTGCTGGCCTGATAGTTATCTTGCTTTATTGGGCTAGTACCATCACATCATTAATACTGTCTATCCACTCAAATAAGTGGTACCCAAACTATCTCAGACTCAACATGGACTTGTAAACAGAACTGAAGAGCATTACAGGTATGACAAATATTATTTTGGATACTTGATAGTGCTCTAAATTTTAATAACCAGATTCCCATCAAGTTCCCTCCATTGAGGGGCATGCTCTCAACAGTCAGTCCAGCTGACAACATACAGTAAAGCTCAACTCGCCCTGTTTTTCACATAGGGCCACCTTTTCCTCTTGTGGAAGCACAGAAGGGACCCCTCTTAGGTCACCAAACAGGGAATCTATTATTGCACCTATTAGCAAATGCTAAAATAGTTACAAATTACTTCCTCATTTTAATACAAGGGGAAAAAGCTATGGGCAAAAAATAAATGCAGATGGCTGGGAACAGGCACACTGTGCTTGCAGCAGAGCACGCTGTGCTTGGTCACCTTGTCATTCAGGGTGGAATATCACATTTTTAAGGAACCTGCCCAGGAATTAAAGCCCAAAGAGGACACGTACCCAAGATAGCACCGCAGGAAGAACCACTCCCCACACCAGCCCCTGGCTAGGGCACACATGATGTGCAGGAGAGGCTGTCACTCAGAAAGCACTGGCAGCTTCCTACTTCCCTGCGCTCCCATGTGGCTGGAGCAGGGACAACCAGAGAGGGATCACAGGGTCTCCTACTGCCTAAATTGTTTTGTCACCTGTGTCACTTCACCCCCCGTAGAAGCATCCCTGCCCCAGCTCCTCACAACACTCCTGACATGGGGGGAGATAATGCAGGGATGGGCAGGGATGTGACAGCCACTGCTGCCTGTGGAGAAGCACAGGCGCAGGAGAGCCCAGGAGCTGCTCCCAGCAGCTCCGAGTCATGATGAGGATGGTCAAGGCCTTTGCTGGGTCCCTCCCTGCTGCCGTACCAGGCAGATTTGCTCTCCCAGCCATCACACCGCTGCACTGCCCACAGCAGTGTGGTGAGGATGCATTAGCCAGGCAGTGCCACCCACCCAAATCCCACCAAAGTGCCCAAAAACAGAGTCGGGGAGGGAAGAGACTGACACTGTTAATAGGCAGCAGGAGTACACAGCAGGGTTTTGGAGGGCTCGGAGTCCCAAGGGCCAAGGCCACAGTGGGATGGAAGTTCTCATCACAAAAAGCAGCAGCAGTGGAACATCTAACCCTCTTCCCATCAGGGGACCAGCCACTTCCTCACCCTGTGTCTGCCTTACTTGATGTTTCCAGCCTTAAAAATAGCCTGGGCAGACAGCCTCAGCTGGCTTCACTGGGGTGAGGTGGTGACCTGGGGTGTCAATCTCTTGCGCAAGTTGAGATTTCCCCTCCTGTGCCCATCCTCAGTCAGAGTACAGCTGAACTGACACCTGTACTACTCACTCCTCCAGGAGCTGAGCAGCCAAGACACAGCTTGTAATTTTTATTACTAAAAGGAAATAATGCCTCTCAGCCCCTGCTGATGAACCCTCACAGCAGAGGGCTGAGCTTAGCTCCCCAGCACCGCAGCAGACAGGTGCCAACCACACCAGCATGAGGCACTGGTGATATGTCAGCAGGGAAGGTACACATTTGGTGTCACACCAGCCCAAAGGCAGCGCCTCACCCTGGCTTATACACTGCCACATGCAATTTATGCTTTGCTGTTCCATATTTACACCAAAACTTGTAACCCTGTTATCAGCTTTATATTACAGATGATGAACAGACTAGCAGTGGAAACCTGCAACTCTGGTCCCTGCTTTCTGCCTGAAGTTCAATGTATTATTTGTGGCAGATCTCCAGCCAAGTCGTATCAGTTCATCCTTGCATGGGAAGCGTAAAGCTCATAAGCACAGGCTCCTCCACGTGCTCGGAGCCAGGACTCTTGTGCATGCATGTGCCTGGCGAGTTATTTTTTAAATAAGAAACTTGACCCTTGCAGTGAATTTCAAAGTGTTTACCCTCAGACTGGCTGAAGCCTACAAGCTGAATTCCTGGAAAGCAAAGAGGTTTTTGGCTCAACATCTGATCATTTGAGACCTTGCAAGATTTTCAACACTTACACAAGTTAGAAGTATTTGAATTTTTTACAAAAATCAATACAATTTACATATGGTGTGTACATACATATAAGCTGTAATTCTATATAAAATAGATATTTTTGTAATATATTTATGTCGATGTAAAATAAAAATAAGCCAATTAATCAAAGTTCCCACCCTGCATTTACCAGAATAAATTCAATCCTTTGAACACGAGTGGTTCAGGTCATTTCAGTTCCCAACAAAAATGAAACCTCTGATCAAGATTGCTCAAGAAATACCTGAGTCATTCATGCTGCTGTTCCTCTTGGCATAGGCACTGCGGACCACCTGCTCATACACCTGAACTCCTATTGTTCGCATGTTTTCACGAATCATGATGCCTCGGGCTTGCATCATGAAGAGGTAGGTGTTCACTGCAAGAAAGAAAGAAAAAAGAATACTTCCATGAGCACCAGCTTTTGTAGGAAACAGAAGTCTTCTGGAACCATTCCCAGCCTTCTGTTTGGTTTCAGCTCCCTCCTGCCAGGAGGATCCCTGAGCTTCACGTGCCTCTGTTGCCCGACGGGAGCTGGGAAGGGCAGAGAGTCGGGAAGCGGAGGCGTAAGGCACATTTGGAAACCCGGCTGGTTAATGAGGGGAGCGCACCCAGCTAGACCTGGCAATGCAGCACTGCAGCTTAAACAACAGTACCTTCTGCTGCCTAAGCAGGGAGGTTTCATTAGGAAATATCACTGTAACAGGAAACTAAGCTGCACGTCTGGAGAAGGGCATTCGTTCCTAGACTGCAGCACCAAGGGCTGACACTTGCTTGGCAGAGGTACCTGAATGGGCACCACACAGAATATCCCACTGCCAGTCGCTGAGCCCATCAGCAATCCATACATCCCAGAATAGGCAGCAGTTTGTAGCACAAGCCCCCTGGGTCCAGTCCTCCTGTCCCCCCCAGACAGGTTTCTTCCCACCTTCCTTCCCACTGACCCCATGCCCTGGCACCACTCATGCTGAGCCTGCTTAGGTTTCAGTTTAAGCTGACACACAGCACTGGCCGAGACAGGCCCCAAAGCAAACAGCAGCAGACACAGCCCAGTGTCACCAGCAGCACCTGCAGGACAGCCACCATAAATGCCACAGCACCCCTCTGCATCTCAGTGCCAGACACAGCCCCCCTGCAGTGAAGTTTTAGGCTTAAGAATAAAAGGGAAAGAAATAAATCTTTATTTGAAAACAGGGAAGAGAGAAGATCTAGAAAGCCAATCCTGCACTAGTATTTAAAAATACAGGTCCAAAGACACTCCAGGGAACAAGGAAAAGGGCACCAGGCCAAGGAAACAACAGACCCTGCATAGAGGGGGGCAGCAACAGATGAAATGTCACCAGAAAACATCCATAACAGACAGGTTGTTCCTACAGCAGGCTTATCACAAGCTGTAATAGCCCGAGACTGGCAGCTGCCAGTGCCAGGAAAGTACAGTCATCGCTGCAGTCACTGAGAGCACAGATTACAGAGGGCAGCTGGAGGCGGCACTGCTATCAGAGAGCAAGGGTCCCCCCAAACACTGCCCACGCTGACGCACTTCCCCCAGGCTCCCTGCCCTGTTTTCCCCTCTTACACCCACAGCTTGAGTCAGCCTCCAGAAAGGCTGCCCAGATGCATTTCCCAATCCCAAATATATTTTGTTTTCACAGAGCTAAATAAATAACTGAAAGGGCAATAGAGCCCCATGCCATGTCCCGAGCCCCACACCATGCTCAGGTGCTGCCCATGCCCAGCCTATCTCTGAGCCATGTGGAATCGTGAGATTTTCAGAAAGAAGTGGGGTCAGTTGAATTAAGTGCTTGGAAATTAAATGGCTTGAAATGCCATTTTAAACACCTATTTCCAGCCTCTCCTGTCCCATACATGTACCCTTTGTGGTGGAGCCAGTGATGGAAACTTAAGCCAGTGCTTATGCCAGCATCAAGCAGAAGCTGCTTCAGCCAAAGCTGTACCCAACCCCCCCTTAGCTCAGCTGTCTCTTTTGGGGCCAACTCTACAACCCAGATTAACCAGCAACTTGGTCAGTGATAGCTACAAAACAAACTCTGGTGCAGTTTCTTGGAAAGATACTCCTGGTGCAAGGACAGTGAAAGGCAGCAAGGGCAGCTCCTGCTCCGAAAGATGAAGAATTTGCTCTAGAGGATCCCTGGGGGGATGAGGCTCAGGGAAAATCTGCCATTCTGAGGTGGCACCACAGGCTAGAAACAAATGTAACTGAAATCCCCCATGCAAAGCCTCACAGCCTGAAACCTTCATTTGTTCACACTCCGACTCATTTCCTACTTGGACCTCAACATGAAACCAAACCATATCACCTCCCAGCACCAGTATCCTTTTCTATCACAGCCCCAGCTTTCTCAGGCAGCTGCCAACCAGGACTTACGGAAATGGAAGTCCCTGGGGAAAAAGAAAGTTCTTGGAAATGGGTTATTTAGAGTTAGTGAATAAGTGAGTGATGCAATCAGGCTGGTACAGCCTCGGGGTCTAGCGCAGGATGTACAGCGCAGCTCCAGCCTGACTTATCCATGCAGGCCAGGCAGAAGCACGTCACCCAGATGACCATAACAAGATGTGGAAGTTGATGAACTTCTTCAGCTCACCAGTTCACCTCCCAGCTCTGTCTCCTGGTGGGGTGTACGGCTCCTAAGGACATGTTGATAGCATCATGCTCCATAGACAGCATCACTGCCAAGCTGCAGGCTGAAGCACTGTGAGGCTCTACCGTGAGGTAGCGCAAGCCAGCACATCCAGTGACAGGAACAGCGTCTCTCAAAGCCAAGCAAGTACAGCAGAGCACAGACTCATAAGGGAGAGCAGAACCACACAGCCTCGCCTTGGCCATCAGCAAATAGTGAGGGACAGACTGCCCAGCTACCTTTCCAAAAACCAAAAGGTTCATAAAGAGATGGGGCACAGCTCCTCTTCTCTTTGCACAGAGCAAAGGGCAGCGGAAACCACTCAAAATCTTTATCAGGACTGGGCTGTTGACAAGGGAAGCGGGGCCAGCAAGCTTGCTCCCTCCAGCTTGCATGGAGTTTGACTAGGTGGCAAAGCACAATTCACTGATGCTGAACAACTAATGTAGCTTTCTACTTCATTATGCCTTCTATTTGCTGGGTAAAGCAGAACCAGGTTTGGTGAAGCATGAAAGAACAGGAGAGACACAAATCAGCATCCAATCCCTGCTTAATTTAAGGACAAGGAAGGTCTGCCGGGCGCAGTGAAAGCACCGTTTGTTCCCCGCTCCGCAGCGGGCAGACGGAGCAGGGCCTCGCCACAGCCACATGACACGGCTTGCTGGGTCGGGCTCGCAGGGAGCTGCAGTGGGAATCCTGAACAGACTGTTACAGCAGCCACTATCCCAGGGGAACGAGAGCACGAACAACACCAGCTTTGTTTAAGGCAGCAGTTGCCTTTTCACATATTAACCCTTTTAGTGAGGTGACTGAAGAGATACCTGGCCACAGATGAGCTGGGCCATCAACGTGCCATGTACCCACACCAAGAACGACCCTCACAACCATGCCAACCCCAGCCCAGGGGTGACAGACTCTTCTCCTGCCCCCGGAACGATCCGCCACCATGAGATAAGCTTCACAAAGCCCATGCTTATCCAGAACACGCAATTCATTCGGCTCAGAAAATCGGATTTAAAACACGTTATTGAAACATTTCACTCCCCAAACCTACACAGTGTTTAAATTAGCTCCATGGGGTCACCAGGGCCAGGGCTGGATCTGGACCAACATTTGGGAATCACTATACCCAAGTCAAACCTCACTGCTCAGTATACCTCCCTTTTGATGAGCAAACTGGCCACATTTTAAATTTATTAAGTCTGACCTGGCTGATCCTACAGAGCCCACGGCCCCCAGACCCCAAAAGTGGCATTTTGCAGGGTCATAGTACTGGAGCCAGCACCAGCGGAAGAAGGAAGGAGATGGTGAGCACCCCGCTGAGCATCCCTGCCACTGCTCTCTGCCAGGGGAGGAAAACGCTCACAGTGCGCTGAGCCTGAACCGAGGTTCAGCCAGAAAGCAATTCTCCGTGTTGTGAGATATTGCTAATCTAATCACATAGAATGATCTCAAAAATTACACTGGCCTTCTGCCTTTGTTCCATTTAAGCATGCTGCACTTCAGACCACATACACAGTGATAACAGCCCGGCTACAGCTGCTGAGCTGCAGGACAAGGACAGGAGAGAGATTTTAGCTAATGGGGTGGGTCAACTCTGCTGGGATTTAAACACATGGAAACTGTGATATCATAGCTACAGCTGGAGCAGAGGCACACAGCTACACCCCAGGGCCAGTGCACCCCTCAGAATGCTGCAACCCAGTCTCCTTGCTCCCAGGCAACAAGGAGGGCAAGTGCTCACCCAAGCCAGGAGTGGATGCAACTTCAACCAGGGAGGTAAAGTCCAATTATATAAATGAGCACTGAAAGCTTCCTGTAATCATTTCTCCGTTGATATTTTCGGAGCACTTCTAATCAAGAAACAGCTGACTCTCTCATGGAAAATTAATTTCACTGTGATGATATGCACTAGAAGAGGCAGCAGGGTAATTTGCAGCTCGTGAGTTGATTCAGAAGAGGTCTGACACCAGTTAACAACACAGGAAGGGGACAGACCTGATGTGCCTTGCTCCTGACCCCAACACACTTCCTTTCCTGTGAAAAGGACCTTCCTTCAGCATTGCACAGCACGTGGGATTGTGTGGTACCCCAAGCCCCATGCTGGGAGAGGCAGCTGCCGTGGCTGGGGTCAGGAAGAGGGGACAGGCAGTTCACAGCAGCCCTGCATGCCTGGAGCGGTATCAGCACCCATCACAGCAGCCAGGCTTTCCTGAGGAAGGAGCAGCTCTTCCTCTGCTGTCAGATTTAGGGCTTTCTGTCACATTCAGCATTCTTCCTGGTTCATTAGTCCATCAACACCACAGAAGTGCAGAGGGACTGTTTGAGTTTATCACGGTCTCACTGCAACATGCAGCCTTCTCCCACTGGCACCAGGGGCTCTGGAGCAGCTGAACCCTGTCCTCGCAAGGGCAGCCACTGCACGATTCTGCTCTGCCCCAGAAGCACACATCTCAACCAACACAGCCATAAACCAACATACAACCCAGGAACTGCCACCAAACAAACCACTTTGTCAGGTGTTCTGAGCGGGTAAAAAGCACCCAGCAGAGCCTGCGGGACACCCGTGTGTGGGAGACGCAACCGAGACTCTGGGAAAGGTGAAGGTCCCACAGGCAGCAGGGATGGGTGCTCAGGTCACCCCCAGCACCTTGCCAGGGCTGGGAGATCCTGCCTGATGCAAACACCAACCAGTAGAGTCACATCTACATTAAGCCTTTTGTTAAGCTCTCCCAGCAGATCCCTAGCCATCAATTCAGCTTCATTAGCATTAGCAACACAAAGGGGCTTAATCACGCTCAGGGTAGACTAAGCCTCCAAGGAACAGATAGACCATTACGATGTCTTCACTCGTAACAAGCTAACTAGGAAATTTAGCAGCATCCCACCACTAATACACCATGAGACCTCTGTCTCTATCAGCCTTCCAGTGGCACCATATTCCCCGACAGAGTGGCACAGCAATTAGATAAGACATCCCTATTAGTTTTAAAGAATTTAATACTAATATCACCACTGTTAGTTAGCCCTTCACCTATAAATACTGCAGGAAGGAATAATTCAATACATTAAGTGGTCCAACAATTAATGGTGCAGCAGCAGCACTGAGCTGGTAATTACAAACCACCCATTCCCAAAGCAAGCAAGTTCACAGCCCGCATGTGCATGAAGCATGAGGGGAAAACGGGTGACTCCAGAGATGCTCAACCAAAACCGGAATAAGGGGAATTTGCATCTGAACTCTTAGAAAGAAACAAACCCAGGAAGGCCTAAGCAACAGGGGAAGAAAATTCTGAATATTCTAATAGGCTGTATATTTTTAATGTATGCAGTTAAGATGGCAGCTTCCAGCTGCAATCCCACAGCTGCCTGAGCTAAAGTGTTTGTGCAAGTCACTTCAAAGAACACTGCACTGATTTTAGGATACCGAGCAAGATGAGCATGGCATGCTCTGCACACATGTGAAAACTCAGAAGGCCAAGGGACCTCACAAAGCGTTTGCAGCATCAAAGTACCCATGGAAGGAGCCCTGCACCCTGGCTGCAGCCATGGCTGGCAGTGGGATGAGCCTCAGGTCACCCAGGTGCAGTCACACCCCCTGAGACCGTAAGAAGCCCAGCGCACATGGTACCCAGCTCCACACAGGCGATGCTGCAGATGGGGAAAGCAGAGAACACTGTTTTCCTGTGCAGCGGGGCAGCAATGCTGAGGATGGCTGCAAAATCACACAGGACTTTGCAAATCCCAGCTCAACTGCCAGGCTCCGCTGCAATTCCTCTGCGAGGAAGGGCGTAGTGACATGTGCAGGTTGGAGCATAGAGCATAACAAGCATTTGCCCAAGTTAAATATTACCCTTCCTAGGAAGATTCAGACTCTCCTACTTTAATTGCAGTTCAGGAGATGCAATTGCACACGACTGCATCTCCTATTTATTTTCCATCCCTCCTCCTTCACAGCAATGGGCAGCTCTCCCCATCTACAGCCAGCCCGCCCTCCCCACCTCATCCCCCTTCGCCAGGGTCAGCGCAAACGCTTCCAAGGAGAAAAAGAGCATCAGCTGCCAGCAGATTTCTCCACACGCAGAGCATAAAAGCACAGCACTGGCTGGGCACTTGTGGGCACCGCACAGTTAAATGTGCAATAAAAGGCTTTTCAGCAGGCAGAGAGAAATGGTTGCTACCCTCTTGGGCTGGCAGCACTGGCAGGCTGCTGCTGGCTACCAACAGCAAACATTTACAGTTCAGTGTTTGTTCCTTAGGTTCATTAGGAGACAAAGTGGCAGAAATTCCTGCCTCCCAGACAGCATCTCAAAGCAGCAGGAATCCTCATGCCTGAGGCGGATGCTTATGTAGAAACAGGATGAGGAAACAGAGGGAGCACTTCAGTTTTTTTAAAAAAAATAAAATAAATCAAATAAGAATCAAGCGAACATTCAAGCAAGTGAGGGAGAGGAAGATCAGGCAGATACTCCCCAGCCTTGCCACTAAAGCAGGATGACAGGGAGGGATGTGGTCTGCTCAGGACAGCTCCTTTCTCCCAGGTCATGGGAATTGGCATGGCTAGAGGAGAGAAAGGAAATCCTCTGCTGCAAGCAACCCTCCCTGGGCATCCTACGCATCAAACAAGCAGCCTCAGGACATGCAGGAAAAAGGGGACATGCGGGGTGGTACTGCCTAGGAAATGCATTTAATAGGGAGTTTTCATCAGGGTCATCCTTCACCAGTTGAAACAATGTAGAATACAGCAAGGCCACAGCAGAGAACAGAAGACAGGCTGGATTTGGATTAAAAATGTCTATATACACCACACACTACGTACATAGGCTTTGAATCACTGATTTATTAGTCTTACAAATTAAGAGATTACCTATGCCCATTAGGGAGTATAAAATTGTCAAGAAAAACAAAAGTCACAGATTTACTGACTCAGTTCACGTGGCACAAACTGCACAGTCTGAAGCTTTAACACTCTGACTTTGATGGAGGAATAAAGAATGGGATTGTTGTTTAGGATATTCCCCAAAAAAACAACAGAGCTGATTTTTCAAGCATGTTTTACAAGTTCAGCATGGCTGAACAAAAAGGCTTATCACATGTACAGCCTCATGTTTGCTGCAAGTGAGCTGTTCGAAAGCAGAGTCCGAGATGCTGTTTCTGGTCAGCGATTCGCCTCTTACACCAGGCAGGACCATCCCAGTTAACAATGCATGAAACAGTACGCCCTTCCAGCTGTCATGCTTAGATGCAGGCACAGGATTTCTGGTTAGCATCCAGGATGCCATTTGTTCATCACTCAATTCAGCAAGACCCATGGCACATCTTCCACAGCCATTTATGGCTAAAGCATGGTCCAGCTCCTATTTACATCATCTTTGTCTCAAAACAAAAATTATCATCCTGCTCCCTGCCTAGTTTGCCATGATGCACACATCCCAGGGGATCTGTTCCTTGCTGCAGGAATGGTGAAACCCGAGGCAGAAATTTTTGCCCCTGCCACAGGAGGTGCAAGGCAGGCTGCAGAGCACAACCCTCAGCCTGTACTAAGGCGTTTACCCTCGTAATGCCCAAGCACCACGATCACTACTCCTATCAGCAGGGCAACATCCACCACTACAAGCCACAGGCCTGACCTGACACTGGGTGTTTGTTTCAACACCTCGCTGGGGCTAAAAAGCAAGCGCCAGGAGCACGCGCTGCAATACTGCGGTCGGTACCTGCTAGGGAAGCTAAAGTACCCTGCAACTGCTTCAGCCCTGAGAGTATAAAGGCTGCTTTGCAACAAGTATGGTTTGCACTGTGGAGACTGCATCTGAGGAGAGACCCCTCTGTAGGAATACCCCAAGACCATCCCTGTTGTGTGGTTTCTTTTCCACGGTTTTCCAGGTCCTGGGAAACCAGCTGTTTCAGCAGCCAGGGAAGAGGCACTGCCATGACACCACCTCCACGCTATGTATCAGCCCGGCTCATCTGCTGGAGAGCCCGTCAGCCCTGTCAACTTAATTCCCCAAGCTGAAATTCTTAAATCACATGGGATTATTGTTGTCCGAGATGTTAAAAGGCAGCAGCTTGGAGCTCCCTGCCAAGGGTACTTTCACCACACAGCGCCATTAAGATCCACAGCAGCTTGGCCTCTGCAGTACGATTACAGAGTTTTTCTTGTCTGCAATAATTAAAGACCACACTGCAAACAGTCAGTGCAGCTGCTGTGTTTTTACAGAACAAAAAAAAGCTATCAGAGAGAGGATGCAACTTTTAAGTTCCAACATAAAGACCATTCCTTGTGGAAATGAAGTCCTAAGACATTTATTAGCTTTGTTAAGAGTTACATAGCCTTGGAATACCTAACATTTTCAATATGGTTTTCTTCCTCCTGACAAGCAAACTGGTAATACAAATGCTGTAAATAAATGAACCAATTCCAATATCTAAGTAGGAAATGCACTGGAAATAATTTATCCCCCTACAAACTAATTTAGCACTTAACTAAGAGGCTACACATTACATGCCAGCCTGTGTGATGCCTAGCTGTGCATCAGCAGAAACGCAGTGGCTAAAGAGTCTGTTTGGGATGGTTTGAATAGTGGAAAATGCAAAAGCCCTTTTCTCCCTCACCCCACACCACAGACCTCTGCTGTGTGCTTTGGGATCAGAGCCCAGGGCTCAGTACATGCCAGACCCCTCTCAAGGGGACAGCCGGGCAGGGAAGCATCATGGCCTGTGGCTTCATCCCAGGACCACCCTCCTTTCCCTCTCTCTGATGACTCATTCCTCCTGCCCAGCCATGGCAAACATTTATTAACAGCACTGCTGCCCTGGCACAAGGTATAAGAAAGCCCTAAACCTTATCACAGGAAAGGTAGAATAAAGTGTTCTGGCATCAGAAACAAGATTCACACCACCCTCCACCACAAGCACACTCACAGAACTGTGCCTAACACACTAAGTTACATATTAATCCTAGATAAGCAGAAACAAGGTTATTAAGTGAGTGAGCTCAGCAAAGGGTAAGAGTGTCTGCAGCCTCACTCTGTAAACCAGGTGTCAGGATCTACCACAGGGCAATGGGGATGGGAAGTTTGTGGTCTCCCTGACTCCAACCCCACCAGATTTTGTTGGCTTTATACAAAAAACGAGAAAAACCCAATGGAAGTTCAGCAGCAGAGAGCAGGTTGTGAAAATGAGGTGCTGAGCACCAAGGCTGTCTGCTCAGAGCCTCCCAGCAGCACCCAGTGCCCTGCCTGTCCCACCAAAGGTAGGAAACAGCCACAACTGCCTTCTCCTGCCCCAAGTCACCAACCTCCAACTGCATGGTGGCTCTGCAATTGCTTGGGGACTTCCAAGCCAAAGTTCTGCCATGTCACCCCACCTCGCACTCCTGGAAAGGGACAAGCACAAGTGGGAACAGCAAACACCCTCTCCTATCCAACTCGCTGACAGAAACACCTTTAAGCACCTCACACACAGGAGCAGATGAATTTTCTTAAAGAGGGTTGTGTGTTTACCAAGGGATCTGACCAGTGCCCACTGATATGAGCAACAGGGCAGAGAAAAAAAATAAACTAAACAGTTCCAGCCTGCCTGCACACAGAAGTCAAGCTCTGCAAAAAAA
>VWZY01013055.1:330205-348065 GCA_013399075.1 Chloroceryle aenea | reverse complement strand
GCTGCCAGCAGCCGGGGATCCTCGGCGGAGACCGACGGGCGCTCCGGTCTGCCGGCTGCCGTCCTGCGGTACCGCGTGAGGTTCTGGGGCACCCGGCCGCGGACATGGGCACCGCTGGTAGCCCCTGGGCGCCGGGCAGTGGCCTCAGGACACCCAACAACGGTCCTGGGACACTTAACAATGGTCCTGGGACAGCCAGCAATGACATTAGGGCGCCTGGCCTCGGATCTGGGGCATCACTGATGGCTCTGTGACACTGGGCAATAGTCGCGGGATACGTGGCCATGGACCTGAGGCATCACTGATGGCCTCAGGACACCCAGTAATGGTCCTGAGACACTCAGTAATGGCATTAAGACACCTGGCCATGGTCCTGGGGTACCACTGATGGTCCTGGGACATCCAGCAATAGGCCCAGGACATTCAGTAATGGCTCTGGGACATCTTGCAATGGCCCAAAGACACTCATCACTGGCCCAGGGCATCCAGAAATAGTCCAGGGACACTGACACATGTTCCTCAAACACCCAGCAATGGCTCCAAGACAACCAGCAACAGCTCAGAGAACCCAGCCACGGTCCTGGAACACCCAGTAATGAACCTGGGACACCTAGGAGAGCGAGAGCTGACCCCCCTCAGCCCACCAAGCAGCAGAGGGGTCTGTTGGGATGAGCGCTGGATGCCCCGCAGACATTGCATGGGCAGAGGCAGAGCTAGGAAGAGGTGATGGGCACAGATGGGTGGAAGTGAAGAGAGGGGAAGTCATCATGGGCAGCACAATAATCAGTGCTAGCAGGAATCAGCAGCCCAGTCGGTTAATGAGTAATTAAGTAGTTTTGCACATGTTTGTGAGCGGTTCCTCTATTGCATGTAGGAGGAGCTGGAAAGATATGGAGATGCCTGAAAATAAAAAATGGGAGAGAAAAAAAGCCAATCCCATCAGGGCACCAGGAGAAGTAGCTGCAGAGTCAATGGGGTCCAGTCCAGAGAGCTGCACTTTTATCCTCATTTATGATTTCAGGATCTGTACAACTCAAACTTTGTTCAGGGAAGGCCAGAGGGAGAGGTAATTCCTTCTTTCACCAACAGATAGAGCTGAGCCAGTGAAGCCTGGGCTCTGGGCCCAGTGCGGGAAGTGGAGCTGTAGACTAGACGTGCAGGCAGCAGCCAGTTGCCTCCATGCAGGGTGGGCAGGGAAGGCAGCAGCACCTCTAGGAACAATAGGGCATGGCGTGGGAGCTGGGGACAGACCATCTGCCAGAATATGTCCACCGTGTCCCCAGCTGTCTTCACACTCTGGGGGTGACCCAGGGACCAAGGTATTGCTCAATTCAAACTTCTGACCCAGCCAGACGGTGATCACCTGCTTGCAGGATGGGGATGCCCAGTCCTGGCCCCACATCAGCCCCAGGCCAGACACTGGGATAAAGGGCTCTCCGGGTACAGCTGTGTATCACAGTAATCCCAGGGACGATTACCTCCCCTTCCAGCCTGGATGTAGTAAGGGCAAATAAAGAAAACAGTTCCCACGTTCATCAAATGGGAGACAAACACACTTCAGTTAGACACATACATTCCTAGAGTAAGAAGGCAGTAAAAATTAAGATAAAGTAAAAAAGAACAGATTAGCAGAAAAGTGGAACTCTCTCTTTAAAAGGTAAGGCATTAATTTTCTTGATGTTCCAAGACTCAGAAGGATCTTGAGGACAGAGGACCCTCAAGAGCCCAGAAGCTGTGGAGGAAAGCAGGGATTTCCCACAAGTGGCTACATGAGCTGCGTTAACTTTGGGAACAAGGATGCTGGTACTGGTTCTTGTTTTCCAGGATTGCCACTCCACCACCACCTTCACTGAAATAAATTAAATCCTGAGTCCTATTCATTTCTCTGAGCCCACACTACTCCAGCAGAACTGCATGGTCAAGTGGTGGTTGGATTTGCTGTTCACAAAACAGCTTTTATCCAACTCCTAAAAGGATGCCTTGGGCAAGGAAACCCAAAAAGATTTCTTGCTTGGTTCATGATTTGTCTGATGCAGACATGGTCAAAGGTGAGACACATTGTCGCAACCAGTAATCTAACCTTTTGAACATATTTAATTAGCAATGACATTGCTGGAGGAGCCACCCAGAAACTTGCTGCCAGGCCCAGGCCATGGCAGTGGGGACTGTGATGGAGGAGTGAAGTCAGTGAAGCCCTGGAGCTAGGCTGAGACATTCCCACCCCACTGAACCGGCCGTGACTCACCTCCCCTCTCCCTCTCACTCAGGGCTCAGCTCAGCACCAGTCAACCCACTTCACTTTCCCCCTTTTTTTAATTGCTTGTTTCCCCCCCGCCTTCTTCTTGCTTGGCCTCTCTGCTGCACCCCAGCTAAAGGATTAGAAACATCAGCCAAATCCATTCTCCCTCCCTTTGCCTTCTTCCAATAAAATAAAATCAAATGAAACAGGAAGAGAGATTTAAAAGTCTTGGATCATTCCATAGGGCCAGGTTAGGACTTGGGGGTCTTGAAGCAGTTCCAAGAAGGGCTGTTGCAGGAAGCACGCAGTTGGCTCATGCCCAGGGCCTGCTGGTTCTGCCCCACTACTTTCCTCTGCCTGCCGTGCTCCAGCCTGCACCAGATACTCCAGCCCTCCCAGCCTGGGGTGGATAAGCAAAGTCCCACTTTCTACAGAGTTTAATGTACCCATGATGACTGAGACACTTTAAGGAGAGCTTGTGTGAGCAACTTTGCCAGCAGCCTGAAGGGGGAGGGAAGGTCTGTTGATGCGTGGCCATGAGCAGGAATGGAGGGACAGGTCCTGCCAGTGCACCTACAAGAATATGTAGCTGCACCCTTAGAGAATGTCTCCACATAAAAGGTGTTCTGCATCACTGGAGGGAGAGCTCTGTTTTGATGGCTTGGGGGTGCCCCAGCGCAAGTGCAGTGCTCGGAGGGAGGGTACAGACACTATTGCACCACGCGCAGTCCGGAGAGGTTGGAGCTGCATGCTCACAGTGGCACCAGCCCAGTTGCTCAAGCGCTATGTGTGGGAGACCCACCTGGCAGCTATCGTGTCTCACTCCCGATGAATGCTGGCATGGCCAGGCTGGGCAGACATCTGGCAGGACAGATCCTGCACCCAGCTGTGAGCAGCCATGGCAGAGGGAGGACAGGAGCTGTCTCACACCCTGCAAGGAGCAAACCCACCTGTCTGGGAAGCGCCCCAAGGTCTCAGACCTTGGACAGACAGTGCCACATGCTCCTGAGGCCCTGTGAGGAGCAGGCAGGGCTAGGGAGAGCTGCCTCTCAGGCTTGGCAGCTGGGCCTTTCACAGGAGTTGACCCCAGAGAAGGCAGACAGGTAACAGCACTGCTGTGGGGCACATAATCCTCACTTTTGGGGTTTGAAACAGTCATTAAAGGACTGCTCCACTCTGACTCCACATCTCTTACTGTTACTTTATGCAGAGGCTCGACATGGACTATCTAATCTGGGAGAACAATCTTTGTTCTGCCACTTCAGCAAAGGATAGATTTTAGCAAGGATGTCACAGCCCTCTCTAGTTTTTTGCAGTCTTTGTCATGAGTCTCTGGAGCTTCTGGCACCTTCATCCCCAATGGTAGAGACTTCCTAGAATAGACTCCATCCTGTGATTAGGAAAATGCCTCCGTTTATAAAGGTGAGGACAGTCAGCATCACGCTCTGTCAGCCCTCCAGCTGCTCAGCAATGTGGTTTGCTTTGGATCTCCCCTGGAGTTTCTGCTGCCAGATGGTTTGTGAGAGAAGTGGGAACCTGAGCTGTGTTGCTCAGAGAGAGACGGACACTTGGGGTGGACTGGATGCTCAGTCCAGTACATTGCAAAAGCAATGTACTCCCTCTGTTCTTTACTAAAAATCTCTTTGCAGCACGGGGCTTGCTCCAGCTCCATTTAAAGCCAACATAGTGTCATGACTGGCTTTGAGCAGGAGAAGGACACAGAAGATGCATGCGAAGTGGGAATGTAAATATTTTCTACATGTCTACCCACAGACTCAAGAGTATGGAATAACTACTAACTCAGCATCTCGTTATTGTGTGCCAGATTATTGATGCAGCAGGTTTTCAGAAAGACACAACAGGGTGTGTACTTCATTTGGCAATAAGAGCACACCTAAGCGACCCTGGCATTTTTGGCCACCCACGGGTGCTGTTATATTATCTCATATCGATGTGTCGGCAGTAACCAAAGGCAGATATTTGTTTATTAAGAATGCTACAAGATCCTCCTTGCAAGCAGGATTTTTGTAGACCAGTTCTCAGATTATGCCACCCACTACACTTTCTAACAAGGCTATGAGGGCTCTGATCTTCATAGCACCCATACGCATGCCTAACCATAGGGATGGCTCATTCTACCACAGTCACCAGGTATGTCACAGGTCCCAAAAGGAGGCAATATCAACAGAAATGCTTTTGTGGAGCTCTGTGTTTAATTGGAAGGTGTCTGTCATCAGACAAATAGGCTAAAGTATTAAGCTTGTCATGGAACTTTTCAGAGATTCAATTGATTTTATTGTCTCTGTGTAAGCCCACCTCAGAAGGCTGATGATCTATCCTGGTCAAAGTGGACTTGCGCAAAGACTCATAAAATGCCTTTGAGCTCTAAATATTCTGTCAAGAAAATACATCATGCGGTACTTTCCAAAATTTCCCAAGGAAGGAAACTTCAGCAGACAAGCATGAAAAATATTGTGTAATTTTGTCTAAGTAATTTATCCAGATTTTCAAATACCACTTAAAAATGTCCCTCACAGAAATCCATGACGGTGGCTGGACTAAAATACTGCCAAACAGTCCAAACAGTCTGGGAGAAATGAACAGGCCATTTTCATCAGGAGATCAAGATGAGGATTCCAGGAAATTCTCTACTGGGGCCAGCCTTGTTTGTGGGTGGTGTGGAAGAGTGCTGCTTTTCCCTGGTCTGCAAGGGACTGAAGGGATGTCAGGTAAAACCAGAAGAAAGGGCAGTGCAGGAAGAGGTGAAATCCTGCCTAACACCTGCCCAGAAGAGGAAGAAACCTCTGGACTATTCAGACACGCAGCTAAGTTTCAAAACTGAACAGCAAAGGCAAGAAAGTCGGTGAAATTCTGCCTCTATTGAAGCCACCTGTAAAGAAGACTTCAGGACTTCACACCATGTAGGAATGTGACTGCCTTCCACAAATGTGGGGACAAGGACAACCAGGAACAAAAGAACATTTCAGAGGAAATTGCTTTCTATTAACTCATAATTACATAACGCAAAATTAACTTGCAAAGGCCAACAGCTTAATTGGATTCCCAAGTGGGGAAGACAGTTGTGTGGTGAATAAGAACCTTCCACAGCAGCATTAAATATGGTGTTTCAAATACAGAATATAAATTATTCCGCTGTGTAGCAAAAAAATGCCCATTACCTCCAATAGCTACAACCAAGGGGATTTTAACCATTTCCACTCAATCACTGGCCAGTGCCAAACTACCCAGGTGATCCTACAAACCAGCTCCATTCTGGATGCCTCCTTACACTTTCAGCCATAAAGCAGAATCCTGATTAATTCTGTGAATATATTTGGATATTTTGCTGAAGGAAAGTTTAAAGGCTTCCAGCCATCTTAATCTTCTGAATTTGGATTTTGATTAACTGGAATAAATATTTAATTAGAAAGGCAAAGAGCTGAACATCTTGACCGCCGAGGCACCGCCTCTGTAGTCATTGCCCTTTCATGCACAAGGAAAGGGCTTGTAGAACTTTCTTACAACTTGTTCCCATCTTAAATTTTCTTAAAATCAAGGTCAGGCTCTGTTTTGGGGTTTGTTGCTCAAAAGCAGTGAGAGGAACATTGCACAGTGATTCCTGCTTATCTTGGTCTGATGAAGAGAGGGGAGGCTTGCTTTGCCCAGCTAACAGGAGATTGGGCATTTGTTTTCCAGGTCCCCGTGTCACTCATGTCCCCATGAAGGCCATAGGGCTGGAAAGCTGGCCCTGCTGTCCCACGCTTGCCTGCCTGCTGCCAGCTGGCTCCTGCAGCAATCCCCAGGCAGCGACTGCCTGGCTAAATGTTTACCATGATCACCTGTAATGTAGCCGCAGGAATTGCTCCTGGTCATGGCTACTGCACAGCTCTGTGGGTGCTGCCAGCCACAGTGTGGTGGGTGCCAGGCAGGACCATACTCTGGATGTTTTCCTCCGGTGTAATGCAATGATGAGGTGCTGACATGGGCCAGGTAACATCAAAACACTGCATGCCGATCTGCACATCAGTGATGCTGCTGAGTAAGAGAGGTGCCTGTTTTGGCCATGCTCCCTTTCTCCTCCACAAAACCTGCAATTCAACAGAAGACTCAGTACCTGCTTAAAAGGCACCAACTTCAGCAGGACTTAGGCACGTGCTGAATCAAGGCTTACAAAACAGCTCAGCCCACAAGAGCAATCTGCTAGAACCATCGCCACCCTTTCAGGCTCCCTCTCCTCTTGGCTTAAATGCCACCTGCTTTTGGCACTGGCACCATTTATTTTTTTCCTGAAGTAGCAATTGCACCTTTACTATATTTTATTCTGAGGAAATCCTAATGATTTGCTTTCATGCCTGATTTTGTTCCTGTTTGCATTGGGACTCCTGCTGTCGCTCTATAAATATCCGACTTTGAAGTCTTTGCAGAAGCAAGCACTGAGAGCAGAAAAAGGTGAAGTCAAGGTAAACAGACCTTTACCAGCTCTAAAAACAGCTGCTGCTTTTGCTGCTGCAACTGATTTATCTCCTCATCTGGAGAACAACAGTTCAGAGCCCAGAACCATTGACTCCAATGATTTAGTTGACTGTGCTGGAGTTTGGCGACGTGGTGTATAGTTTTTTGCATGGAAGTGTCACTCTGAGGGAGTTTTAATTGCTTTCAACGTGGATGGTGACGAGAACATTTTAGAAAAGTTATTTGCGTACATTTTCTTGAATGCCAAATGTGTAACTTCCTCCACGCTCAGTAAGTCTGAAGCTGGTTCCCTGCATTACTCAGCTTTGCTGAGCACTTCTGAAAAATTAACCACCAGAAATTCCCCAGCATGGAGTGGAAAGTGAAACTTGGGGACAGTTGGTTTGCACAGAGGCGTATTTGTGACAGCTAAAACACCAGGACTCTGAATATGGGGTTGCAGACTATAAACATAGACCTCCCCAGGCTCCAGTATTCAAAGCTCTACAGCCAACATTGCTTGCAGAAGTCCAGGACAAAGCGAGAGCAAAGGCTTGGCCCTGCCTGTTCCCAGGATATTGGCTTGACTTGCTGAGCAAAAGGAAGTCCACAAGCGTTTTTAGCAGCACAGGGCCAGTGTCAAAGAGCTGAGCTGCCTCCAAGGGCAGGGCACACACCTGCACAACACAGCACCCGCAGCACCATTCACACACCATCTCTGCAGTACTGATTCTGGAAAGCACTCGCCGGAATCATCCCTCTGATGTACTTCACACAAGGCCATGAGGTGCTACACACAAATCCCTTGTCCTTCTCCATAGAATTCAAGGGCAAAGCATCTCTTGAGGAGCCTCAGAGGTTTACACAGCATCAGTCACAACCATCTGGTCTAAACAGATCTTTACTCCACTACATATCTCACTCCACAGAGCAGTTCATCTTTGTAATTACTTAATGTTTTGAAGCATCAGCTGTTGACATAAGCAGGACCTTGCCTATTGGAGTGAAATAGGTATTGATTTAATGCCCTCAGTGCAAGGGATCCTAAGGCACCTGGAAGCAACTTATTTTGGAACTTCAGTCATCAATCACCTTGCTTGGTGCCTGCCTGAATTTCCCCAGATACATGCTCTTTTTCAGCCCAGATATTGTACCTGGAGAGAAGAGTTATTTACATCAGTCTGGGATGTGCAGACTGGTTGGCAGTGCTGTCTGGCAGCCCCAGCTGTGCTGCCACACACAGCAAAAATCAGGAAGAACTACAGCGTTTTTCTGTGTGTCACACAGTGAACGTGCCACAAGACCAACACCTTCTGGAAGCATCAGATTTGTTGTGGAGGTGCTGTGCAGCTGCATATATGTGTGTGATGGATCAGCACCTTTTGAGCGTGATGGATTTGCTGAGCGTGTACAAACTATCTGCCCAGGAAAGCCACAAAGAAAGGCACCAGCCCTGGTCCCCCACGCAGAACAACAGCAGTCCTGTTTGCCCACAGGGAAAGGCGACAGTCGTGTCAGCATGGACCTTGAAAGGACATTTCCTGATGGACACCATGTTTCTGGTGTGACAGGGCTGTTGCCAACCTGGATACTGCGACATGGCATCATCTGTGTGGCCAGACAAATGTAGGTTTGGTTTGGTTTTGCATGTGTGTGCTGAGTCTCTGTCTGAATAACAGGAACAAGGGCTGTGATCTATGATCAGGCTGAGCCTGCACTGGCATTTCCTCTGGGAAGCTCAAGATCTGAACCCAAGCCCATGCCAGGGTTTGCAGCTTACTGTGCTGAATCACCCCAGAAGGCAGAGCAGGGCAGGGTAGGCAGAGCACCACCAGCTAGGACAGAAACAGTGGAAACTGTAGCAAAACAGACTACAAACATCTAAACAGGAATTTAATCCAGACACCAGGGCTCCTATTTGCTTGTTATGAACAACCTGAGTGACTACATAATGTAACTGCAGCCAGAAATATTCCAATTAAAAGTCAGGCAGAATTTTCTAAGGGCAAAACTGAAAGTGATAGTTTCTTTATTTCTTGCTGTCACCCAGTTAAAGCAACATAATTCTGTGGAATTCATGTGTCAGCCACACATCCTACCTTCCTGAAACACAAGGCATAGGGCTCATTACAGGGTTTTACAGTTGATACTACGTGGCCTGTGATAGAGGTGGCCAGCCACGAGGACCTAATGGCTCTGCTGGCCTAGCTATTCTGTGTCCCCAAACAATCATCACCTCATGATTCACAGGGAAGAGAGGTGCTCCCTGCACCACCAGCACGACAGATGGTTTCAGCCAGGTTCACAGAGTTTCTCATCTTATGCAACCTCCATTAGTTATTTGCAACAGCTGACTGGGGCTAGCAGGGGAGTTTGCTAAGAACGGTGCCTAGTTACAACAACAAACCCAGCTTGGCTTTGCCATGTGCATATTTTTCTCGGATGAACCAAGAAAAAAAATTCTTTGCAGTGTGCAGTTCATTGTACACAACCTGGATTTAAACTGTTTAGTTTGTAAGGATATTTTTAACTAAACAAACAGCTTTTTGTTAACATTTTCACAAGCACTGCAGATTTCTAGGTTTAGAATAGCACTGAGCCTGTACTGCTTTGCTGGGAGAGAGCGATGAGATGTTACACATCCCAGTCAAAACTCTGAGACCATGGATCCTGTTTTCTGTCAGTGTTCCCAAAATTAACTGAAGTACCAGCAAAAGGCCTAACCCTTGGGCTTTTCCTTGGCTGCCCAAGCAGGGGGAACTGCTGGGGCACAGCTTCATCTGGCCCCACAGCCAGGGAAAGGCATGGGCAGCAACACTACAGTGATGGGCAAGGCACCCTCTTCAAACCATGTGCCACAGCTGGATGGATGTGGCAGAGAGGAGTGGCTGGGTCTTTTGGACAAGTCATTGCAGGGGTGAAAGGAGGTTGCCAGAGATGATCTCTTCTTAAAAAGAGAGGAGGATCCAAGGAGAATGGACTTGCCAAGGAAAGAAAAAATTCCTTTGCTTTTTATTCACCAGGCTCTCCTCCTTCAGGGCTGCTGGACTGGGTCTGGCCGGGGCAGAGCGGAGTTTCTTCAGAGGCGCCAGTCGNGAGGCCTGTGTGTTGTGTGTCAAAAGTAGAGTAGGTGTGAACAGGAGCTGTGTTTTATCAACAAAGCAACTGCTGTCCTGATGAGGGATTACAGAGATAACACAAGAAGCAGAACATTCTTCTAGGGAGATACTTGAGAGAAATGACCATAAAAAACACTGCCTCTGATGGAAAGGAGGCATGAGAGAAAGCGTGGCCTGCTAGTCAGAGCAGGGTAAGCACATTCAGATTATTGCTTTTCTCTCTGCTATTCCTTTGCTGGATACTGAACTGGGTAACTGCACCATCTCAGCTGTGAAACTTCTCTCTTCCAGCAGAGGCACCATGGGCAGGGTAACAGCCAACCAAAATTCTAGATCCTACCTTCTGGATTCCCAACGATCTGCTAAACAGCACTGGGCAGAGATTTCTGGCTGCATCAGGACTACTGAGCAGAAATGGCTGGGGAGACCCAGCTGGTGGGAAATCTGTGTGCAAACTGTCATTAAAGCACACTTCGGAGTGCCCGCTCCAGATACCTCCCCATGTGCCAGCTGCCTTTGCTGTGCCATCCCTTTCCTGGCAAAGGGCAGAGGAGACTGGTATACTTCTTGGAGGGGCCCTGCATTGCCTCTGGCAGGTTTGTAGGCAGCTCAAGAGCAGACTGCTCATGGGAGCATGAGGTGACAAGCACTGGGAGTGCCCAGCAGCTCCAGGCTACCGCTGTGAGCGAGCAATGCGGTTGTTTGTACAGTTGTTCTCTTTTCTCATTGCCATTTGTTTGTAGACATGTCACAGCAGATGCTTTTCACCAGTACAATGGATATTTGGACTCATCTGGGGCTGTGTGAGGCAGTAACTGTAATCCAGCTAACAAAACTCTGTTTATCAGGGTTGTCACAAAGATTTGTTAATATCCTTTCAGGATAGTCTGTAATAAGGAAGGAGGAAGAACTTTTAATTTATACACCAACAAGAATGTAATCCAGAGAATACCTAAACATTGCCCTCAACAAAATGGTATTCAGCATGAAAAACAATCCCTGGCAGAGGAGCAGGCAGTGAAGGAGGGAGGAAAGCAGGGGACAGGGAAGGCCAAGCTTCCTGCAGCTGGTATTCAGGTTTCACCTCCTGGGTGATGAATGGTTTCTGTCTGGGAAGCAGCTGCTGCCTGGCCACCAAGGGCAAAGGTCGACACAACACTCACTGTCCCTCCCCAGTGCATAGACTCGTGTCCAAGGAAGCTGGTGGCAGCCAGGTCCAGAACAGAAAAGGAGGTAGTTCTGTTCACAGCCCAGTGCAAAGAGGGGACTGGCTGCCAGAGCAACCTGAAGATACTGTAAATTTCCACAATTCCAATATACTGAAGAGTAGCTAGAGAGGCTACTGAAAGCAGGATTGCATCTTTTTGTCCTGTTCTATGTTTCTTGAGATATCTGCTTTATGGCCTCTGATGGCTTTTTGTAGGGGAAAGGGAGGGTGTTGGTTTTTTTTTCCAGTTCTAGTTCTATCCTGACCGTAATTGATTTTTCCATTCTTGGTTATTTGGCTTGTTTTTCCTTAATTTACAAATGATGGTTTGTACTGATGGCATCTTCTTTACCTCTCATCCCTCCTAAACACGCACACGCACAAGGTGCCATCAGATTCTAGGATGGACCCAATACATGCACTGAGCACCATATATTTGGTTGCCCATACACCAAATATATAGCTACACTCCAGAAAACACACCTGTGACAGGGTGCAGGAGGCTTGAACTCACAATGCTTGTTTGAAATCGAGCATCAAACAGCCCTTTAAAGAAGAATCTAGATTGACTTCAGGGAGAAATGGGAAAGGGCAGTACTTCATCATTACTGCTTTCTCTTGCCTCATTTTATGAGTGTACAGAAGCATTTGGAGGTCACTGCTCTAAAAAAGACCCAGAGCCTGCAGGACCTGCTGATCTCGCAGAGTGAGGCTGCATCACTGTGCCTGGCAGAAGACACAACCATGGAGCTGCATCATGCTGGGCTCCAGCCCATGGTGCAGTCAGCCCGTGTGGCTGGTTGCCTGTGGTGGCCAGATAAGGCCATATAAGTGAGTGGCATTAGTGAGAGCTGCCTGTGCTGGTAAACAAACAGAAACCTGTTTACTAGGAGATTAGAGTGAAAAAGTGGGAGCAGATTTCCCCAGTCTTTGTGTGTCTCAAGATAAAGTGCTGGTCAGAGGGCAGGTAGTACGGGACCCTGTAAGATGTGCTTCCTAGTTCACCCATTAACTTGCTTTCCATTTCAGGGTCGTTTCTCCAGCCTCTCTGTGCCTCAGTTTAGGCATTTGTGATGTAGCAACTGCCTCTTGCCAAAGCCTGTCACTAAGCATAACCCATTCACACTGGGAGAGTCACATCTTGGGACAGAAGGCCCATCACACACTGCTGTGAGAGCAGGCTCGGATGAGTTGCAGCACACAAGCACGGCACCAGCTCTGAAATGCACAAAATGTCTGAGTTCTTAGTCCAGAAAAATTCACTGTTTAAAAGCAAAAGCTGGGGAGGACAGTTCCTCTACACCCTGTCTCTGGGACAGCAGGTCCTGGCCCCGCCTGACAATGCCTGAACCATTGACCCAGCAGAGCCTGTCTGTTGGGAAGCCAGCGAGCTCTGTGGATGGGGCCTGTCCTCTGTGGCCACCTACACAGCAGAGCAGTTGCTGGTGTGTGTCATGACCAAGCCAGCACGAACAAGCACGCAGTGCCAAAAATGATGAAATGAGGTTGGGGTCAGGAGGGACACACTCCCCTGAAGAGCAAACAGGGCTGGAGAAGTCAGCCACCACTTCTGAACAAGGTACTCCTCACCCCATCTGCGTGTCCAAGGCAAGGGAGGAGTTCAGTCTCCCCAGCCTGTATATTCAGCCACTCAACTAGCAGTGCCAGCAGGTGACAGGACAGTGTCCTTGGTAACATCGCCTCCCAGTGCCCTTTGGGTCCCTGTTTCCAAGGGCTGATCCTATTTATTTGCATTTCAGATGGCTCACAACCTTTGGTGGCTGCCTACAGCAGCACATCCTGCTGGGCACTGACTGCAGCCATGCGACGTGCTTCGCTCTGTCCCTGCTTCCTCATGGACAAATGCCAGACTTTGCGTGTCAGAAATAAACAAAACACAAAAAGAAAAGCAAATAAACCAAGCATCCAATAGTTTCAAACAACAAATACCAAAGCGACGGGAGAGACAATATTTGCTGAGAACTTGTGCCTGCAATTTACCTCTCTCTATATTTGTTTATATTCATACCTAGATGTGTATGTATGCAAACAGGCATGTGCCTCCTACTGAACAAGGGAATAAGATGCTATATATTCTAAAGCACATTAAGAAAATATAAAACCAAATCTATATAGCAGAAGGTTTAAAACAACTTTCAGCATTTCTTCAGTCGGTCTAAGAGAACCCTTCCCATCTGCCCTAAAGCAATAAAGCAAGCAAATGACATGGCTGACTCTTCCCTACCTTCTTGGTGTCATACCTAACCACTTGTACAGCAAATAAACGTCCTGAGTTTGATAACAAAGATCATTTATCTTTCCTTTTAAAGTACAATCAGTTCAGTTCTCTCTTTCTCGGTCTCATACTGGAGTGCAGGAAAATCAAGTATGAGGGGATAATCGTTTCTGCACAGAGGTTGTTTTTAGGCCAGTGCAGTTCCCCAGCATTCACATCCCAGTCTGCCAACAGCCTCAGGAGCTGATCCTGGGGGATGATGAAGCCCTCAATAGGCAGGTCTTTTATACATATAATATAAGTGCTCTGTTGTCACTTTGATGCCGTGGCCATGGACATTTCCTCACACAGCCTACAGATACTGACATTTTAAGGCCACTGCTGGTTTTGGTATTGTTGATACTGCTGACTTTGCCTGATGTCTTTGAAATCCCCAGCTCATCTTGTTGTTTGGCCCGTACCATATTCCATGCCAGAATAAGAACCTGGCTTCAGGTGAGCTTAGAGCTGAACTCCTCTCTGCACCCTGAGAAACATTTTATTTTTACTGTCAAGACAAACTATGAAGGTGTCTGGAATATTTAAATACTTGTAGGATAGTTCTACTGTAAATCTGGGTGAAGCACTTTCACCTTCTCTACATCTGGCAGCCTCCTCCCACTATCAACCCACTGCTGCAGGAGGAAGCTCAGTGCTCACTGTTTCAGAAGGACTTGAATCAAGGGCAACTGTTGAACCCGCCAGAGATCAGTGTTTACAGATAACCTAAAAACCTAACCCACGATGTCTCCAAGGCCAGTGACTGTCACACCTGCCAAACCCACTCCCTAGAGTAAATCTGGCATGTCCTTGCTCTTTAGATCCCACAGCCTCCACCTGGAAGACAGAACAAAGTCCTCTGCCTGCAGATTGGCACCTTCCCCTATGCTTTCAGCACAAGGTTACAGCTGGTCACTTACTCATCTGTGCCTGCCCTCCGTGTTCCACATAGATAGCTATTTAGGCTGCTCCATATAATTTAAGAATTTAAACTAAACACTACATTACCTACAGCCACATCATCTTAGATGAGCTTAAACAAGTATGAAATTCCTGGGATCTATTAAAAGCAACATTCATTGGCCGCATTAATCAACAGATGCTCAGTAGCTGTGTATCAGAAAGCCACAAAATGATTGCTTTCTGTTGCAACCAAGTCCTTGAAAAACCATCTCCACAGTGATGCTAGACCAGTATTTGGTTCTGTAGTTATCTCAGTAGCATTAAGTCTGACTTACCCTTTCCCAGCGGCAACAACAGGTCAAGCAAGCAGTGGAATTTCCTGCTGATGAGTCAGAGATGAGACATGAAAATCACCATCTCTTCATTTCAGACATTATAATCTGATATCACACATGGTTACTTCACCCATAGTGTGCTGCTCTGAGGGATAATACTTCACTTCATAGGAAATATGACAATTCATAGTAGCCAGCCAACTGCACCCCCTGGTACCTGGGGCTTCGTGTTGTCAGTCACTTGACTCAGCAGCCCTTGATCCCTCCAGCCACACTGATGCTGACCCCTCCTACAGAGGCTCCAGGGATCCTTGTCTTCCTTCTACCTTTTATTTTCTTCCCCCCTCCCCCACCCCCTTTCAGATGCTGGCTTTTATGAGATTCAGTCCTGGGTTTGTGTTTGTCTAGGTTCTCAAGCCTCTAATCTCCTGGCTCAATCCTCCTTCCTTCCACATCCCTTCCTGAATCCTTCTCATGGCTTCCAAGTCTGATCTGGGGTTTCCCTTTGGCCAGGGCCAGGAGGCTCAGGGAGGAGAAGGTCAGCTCACATCCTGAAGGGTTACATCTGCAGTCATCCCTTTTCTACATCAACCTCTCATGATTAAAAGCACATGACAGCTACAAGGCCAGTAAAGCAAAACAAGTGTGGAGTTTCCTGATCATGCCAGTTGAAAGATTTAAGGAACAAAAACAACTGAAAAAATGAGGCCAAGGCCAAAACCAAAACCAAAAAACTCCAAAACAAAAGCAAGAAAAAGCAAAGCAGTTAAATTTTCTGGCCCTCATTCTTAGGCCAGATGACCTACTCTTCACGCCAAGTAAAACTCCAGTGACTAGGAAAGATAGTTTTAAGATTTTCTTTACTCTGCACCAGCCTGGTAGAGAATTGAACATCGTGCTGAGACAACTGCAACAGCCCATGGCTTCAAGTGAAGACCACTTGAGAGTCTAGCCATGTCCTGTCCCTGCCCGACACTGCTGTGACAGCTCTTCAACTTCCACTCTTTGCTCTCTAGAGACTTTACCATTGCAGGTGGATGCAGCTACTCCTTTTAACCCAGAGTAGCACAGGCACAGATGTAAGATATGGAGGAAGGGGGCTACAGAGAGCAAGAGCAGACTTGTCAGAGCTGCACAACAAAAGAGGCACCAGTTATTAAGTGTAACAAGGGGACTCCCAGCTGCACAACAGGGAAAAAGTGCTTCGTGCTGAGTGGAGCAGCATGGGGACAGGCCTCCCAGAGCAGCTGGAGCCTCTCCATCCTTAGAGATTTTCAGAATTTCTCTGAACAAGGCCCCGAGCAATCTCCTTTAACTTTGAAGTAGGCCATGCTTTCACTGGAGCTCTCCAGAGGTGTTTTTCAATTATTTTTTTTTCTCTGATTTCTAGGTGGACAGGATAAGGACCAGGTGAGGAGGACTGGGCTGCACAGCAGGGGAGCTTCTTCCTCTCTGTGACCCAGAGCACGAGCCATACTGCACAGAGGCGAGACGAAGGTGTACCCCACTGTCCTCCTCTGCCATGTTCCCTCCTGCTCTCACTCAATCCCTTTCAATTTAGCTTCTTCCATATTCACTGGGCATCCCAGAAAAGTAAAAGAAAAATGCTAAAAGTTATTCTGAGCTAAAACCATGCAGATTTGCAAAAGCAAAAATCATTTTGGAGATGTTCTCAAGGTAAACACTGCCAACTCACCTTTTAGCAACCAGCTACTTCCAGCCATGAAGAGTGCACCAGTGTCTGTTCATGCTGAAGCGACCCTTCCTATCCCCCTGGTGCTTGACGCAGCACACAGGGAGCACTTCACAAACACTGAGACTGGCCACGGCTTGGCAAACTTTGAATTTTCATTTTTTGCACAAAAAGAGAAGATTCCATTCGCAAGGAAACTTCCTGTGTTTCATCAACTTAAGTGTAGCACATTCTGGACCAAGCTTCATTATTTATGGTTGAAGGATTGTTCATAATCTCTACTCCAGAGCATCGTGAAGACTGAGATCAAAGAGCAGAAGTGACTAAGCTTCTGCTGTGCTGGAGCCCGAAGTCCCTGGTTTCCAAATGGCGTAAGATGTGCACATCACCTCTGGAAATTCTCTCTCACTGCCTTGCAAAGTTGTGCCATCCTCGTTTTTCACCGGCACTAGCGAGCTTTAAGTGTCTCACATCACATGTGAGATGTGTGTTCCAAACTGTCCCAAACACTGCTGGGATGAAGAAAATGAGTTAAAGCAGATGGGGATTAGGAAACTGCAGATTTGCATAAATTAGCCACTGTGGGAAAAAAAAAAAATTTGGTTGTAACTGTAGTAAGACTACCTAAGTAGGTCACTACAAAAAAAAATTAATCAGACGACAAGAGCAAAGAAGGAAGTGTGAGTTCAGCCTCGCTACTGGAACCCTAAAGTTCTTAACCTCTGCCCCACCTGCAACAAACAGCTGCTGCCCTGATCTCACTGTTCTCAAAAACGTACGCTTTTTCCCTTTCTATTTGGATCACTTTGGCTTTCTTCATGAGTGCCAGTGTGTCTGTGTCATAAATCTATGATATTGTTTGATTAAAATTCATAGCCAATGTTCTAAAGGGACTTCAGAACCACCTGAAGTATACAGACCAGTCCATCCATTTGCACAAGGCCTCTTTTTTGTCCTGAGGAAGTCGGTCCAGATAGGAACATAAATGCTTGTGAAGCTGTTCTACTGTTTGTATCCGTAGTGCCTGTCATCCCAGCACCTCAGACTCTCACAGGCTGGGTGTACGTGTGCCCAGGACTGGCTCAGTGAGAGGAGAGGTGCTAATTAGCCCCATTTACCACCTTCAAACTGATGCACGGGAGAGTTTAGAGACCTGAGTCACAGCAGTGGCCTGTGCCAGGGGAGGGCGTCTGAAATTTCCACCAGATAAGGCTGACAGCAAGATGGTGTTTTAATTCAAGAGCATTTTGACACCAATTTTGTGACAGTGGCTTCGTGGTTCAGCTTGATGGTGACTGGTTAATGGCTGATTTGACACTTTTTTTCCCGCTGTAAGGCGAGGTCCTCTGGCTGTGGTGCAGCAGTGAAGGCCGACCATGGATCAGCTGTGTGCTGCCCGGGTCTTCTCAGCCAGCAGGACGGGCTCTGGGAGCTGCAGGCTGAACATCTCTCACTTGAGAAGTCCTGCTCTGAGGCACCACAGGGAATTTTGACACGATGCTTCATCACACTTTTACAGGCACGGTACCCAGGCTTCCAGGGCACCTCGGAAGCGGTAACTCCGCGCCGCCGTGACCTCATCTCCATTTAGGCACAAGGCTTTACTTATGAGTTTGGGCGATGGCAGCTGCGAGGCG
>VWZY01013055.1:291246-329172 GCA_013399075.1 Chloroceryle aenea | reverse complement strand
GCTGGTGAGCGGCCCTGCGCGGCAGGGCGGGCGACCAGAGCTGGCAAGCGCAGCCTCGCAGTCCCTGCGGGGGCCGCCGCTCTGACACAGCGCGTTTGCTGCACTCGAACAGGCCAAGCGGGCTGTTCTCTCTGCGTCAGGCTTCCAGCTGCACCCCCAGCTGTAGAGCAGAGTATTCGATGTCTGTAGTGAGTGATGGGACTCGGCAATAATCAGCTCCATGGATCTGAAGGTCCAGGATTTGCCTGTGATCAGAGACCACTTTTGAAAAACAACCCTAATACAGTCATCACTCCTACAAATTCAGTATGATCTGGCAGTTGCTTCATGTGTGCATGTCTTTAGTAGGTTGTCTTTATCATGCTGCTCCCATCCAGTATAATCACATATTATATTATCCTGACAGGTCTGCAAATGTCACCCATGAAGTCATCAATGTCACCCTCCACACTACGCTGGCTGCCACTGCCAAAGTCGTGGTACCTACACCTGCTAAACCTATCCTTCCAGTTCAGACTGGAGTCCAAGCACAGCAAGAGGAGCAATCTAGTGGCATGACAATTTTTTTTAGTCTTCTTGTTTTAGGTGAATAATGAAAGTCTTTTAATCTCTGTTAATCATACTCTGTATCTGAGGACATAGGCCAGCTTTCAAAATCATAGCACTTTATTTCTCCTCTGATTTTCTCTCTGTGAAGTGGAATATTGTCCAGGCAGAGGGATAGAAAGCTAAGTATATAACTGCCTGAACTTTCCAAACCTGCAGAAAGCTGGGAACCGGTGCAAATCTTTTCACCATGGTCTCAATGTGAAAACATGTTCAGTTACCTTCACCTTCTTTATCAAGCACATGACACATGTTCATGTATGAAGACAACGCTATCAGAGTACTCCACGGTGCTTTCAGCTCTGAGGACAGTGTACTAGACAGATACCTAGCATTTCTGGATAGCCCTCAGAATTATTGTTACATAAGCTGATCTATTTTTCTGGCTCTCCTTACTTTCTTATATTCCTACAAGAGAGCGATAACAACGTGCAGGATGCAGTAATTCTGTTAATACTGTTGTACATACAGAGGTGTTTGGAATGGCAGATGCACGCCTGACTTTTCTTTAAGTCTGGGCTGTTCTCTTTCTTTAATAGAACATAGTTCTCTCTCACCATCTGCTTAGAGCAGTGCTGTAGTGGAAACTGTAACAATAACAAACCTTTCATGAAGGGTTATGGGTTTGCCTGTTTTCCTTTGTGTGTTGGTGGTCTTGGTTCCTCCAAAGTCAATTATGCTGAGAGACTTCTCTGTGACAGACGGGTCACATGGGCTTCTCAGTGCTTTCCAGTAGCAAATGGAGAAGATAATAGGTATGGAGCTGACAGCAATGCAGAAAATTCTACAGATCATTTAGGTTTAGAACAAATAACATTTTATCCTCTATAAAAACCCGTTGCTGAGTGCAGCAAAAAGTAGAAGCCTTCTGTTTATTTCTCAAGTATCTTTGTCTTCAACAGGTTTATTGTTTACCCAGAGATCAGTGGCATATTAGATTTTGAACAGAAACAAAAGAAAGATGCAAACAAAATGCAGTAGATCAGAAGACTACTAAGATTAAAACAATTTCTGAGTATGCGTGTCTCATGGATTTTAAAAGGGTCAGTCATGGTAAAATTGTATTGCTAGGGTTTAAGAACAGAGCTATGACTTTTTTGGCTGTGTTCCAGCCCATTTATGCCAGTCTGATAATGGATCTTAAAAGCATCACCCTCAGGACAGGGGAGTTCCCTGAACAAAGTAAAGCCAGTATAAAAGCTTATTGTTCCTAGTTATTCCCATTCATAATCTCTGATTTAAGAGCACAGGAAGAGTGAAAATGAATGCGTATACCACCCTCTGAAATCTGGATGCTGTGAGCTGTAAAATGGCCTTTAAAATGTTCTAAACTGGGATGGAGCCAGAAGCAGACCTGTTCTGAGCTGTGCAGTGTCAAAGCCAAGCCCCAGATTTAAAGTGCCTGAAGTAGTGTGAGTTAGTCTCTGACCTGAGATTTCTATGGCTTGTTTAGATGCTCAAATACCACTTCACCTTGAAAGCCCTACCTCGGTTCTGCCACGTTCATCTGATACATGAATTCCCTTGTTATGGTACATGCTTTTACTGTGCTCTTCCTTAAGGGGACACTTAGGTGTTCTTTAACCTCTCTAGAATGCTGCTTTTTCCAGCCTCTTGCCTGGTTGTTATGCTCCTGATACATTCAAGTGCCTGGAGCAGACAGTGTGCTGCCAGATACAGACTGAGCAGTCTTACACAAGGAACTGGCCTGTTCTCTTTGAAGAATATACCTTCATAATATTTATGCCTTCCATAATATTTATGGTAGTGGGAGTTACTTCTTACACTATGGTTACTTTTTGTTTTATTGCCAAGGCAAAGTAGGAAAAAGCTGGTAGAAAGGAGCTGGTGATTTGCTCGGCTAAATAGAAAGTGTGTTTGAGTTTGCCAGAACTCTGTAACGTCCACATACTGTTATGGATCTATCCCAAGGAGCAGTATGGAATGCTTTTAACACAGTAAAACTAGATGTCTTTAGTGGATGCATATTTTTTCATGTTTAATTGATCCAAAATTAAATAATACTTACTGATACGTGAATAAAGGTGTTCCTTGGGGTACATGATGAAGCTGTTGCTCCCACAGTCTGGATGGCAGTTGGTAGCCAAATACCTGAGTTGCTTGTTAGTTGGCTTCTAAATTGCTGCAGTTTCTAGTACAGCATTTTAAAGAAAACACCAGTTTGAATCACCATTAAAGTACAGTACTGCAAACTCGGGTGTTTTGAGAACTGATTAACTGATATTGTAAAGATTGGTGGAGTGGAAGTGGGGTAAATATGTGGGGAAGGGAGCCCTCCCTGCTCATCACTCCAAAGCTTTGGCTCTGAACAAATTGCATACCAGTAATTGAGCAAATATTCCTGTTTCTCCTGACTCCTTGCTCGGTTCATAAGCCAGTTCACATGCACATCAGAACTGCAGTTAGGACTAGGTTTGCCAAGTGCACAGTTTAAAACAGCCTCTGCTGTGACTGACAGGCCACCATTTGATGCTAATATATAAAATGCCATTGACTTTGCTTGTACTTCAGTTGCTTTCTGATGGAATGTGAGCAGTAATAGTGCTTGTATCCCAGGATGCTGCAGAACAGTTTGGGGATATGTGTGTGACAGGCACACAGGCCAGATGTTTCTTGGATTGACTCTTCGCTGAGCTAAACTAAAATGAGAGCAGAATTGTGGTACTCTCAATGCAGGGAATATTCACATTAAAATGTTTAGGAATTCGTAATCCAGGATTATTTGATTCTTATTGATAAATTTCCTGTCTGCAGCAGTTCTGAAAGAATCAAGTGTTGTCTTCCAACCGTATCCACAGATGGTCCCCAGGTCTGCTATAGATCCTTCCTACTTTGCCTTTACCATTGGCCCAGAGGCTGTGATGGGACTTTCACAGGTTTTTCAAGTTTTGCTGCATGTAATTTAGAAATACTACTTAAAAGTATCTTTTATTTTCTTCTAACATTTCNGGGGTACATGATGAAGCTGTTGCTCCCACAGTCTGGATGGCAGTTGGTAGCCAAATACCTGAGTTGCTTGTTAGTTGGCTTCTAAATTGCTGTAGTTTCTAGTACAGCATTTTAAAGAAAACACCAGTTTGAATCACCATTAAAGTACAGTACTGCAAACTCGGGTGTTTTGAGAACTGATTAACTGATATTGTAAAGATTGGTGGAGTGGAAGTGGGGTAAATATGTGGGGAAGGGAGCCCTCCCTGCTCATCACTCCAAAGCTTTGGCTCTGAACAAATTGCATACCAGTAATTGAGCAAATATTCCTGTTTCTCCTGACTCCTTGCTCGGTTCATAAGCCAGTTCACATGCACATCAGACTAAAGCACTATGAGAAGCTGGTTCATTCCTAAGTTCAAAATGTGTGCTGTTGTAGTGTGGCCTGGCTCTGTGCTGCCTGTGCTAAAACAGGGTGAGTCCAGACACTTAGAAGGCACAGAGAAAGAGGAATTAATATTCCAGTACCCGAAAAGGGCCTACAAGAAAGGTGGGGAGGGACTTTTTACAAGGGCTTGTAGTAGGGCTAATGGCTTCAAGCTGGAAGAGGGTAGATTTAGATTAGAAATCAGGAAGTTCTTCCCTCTGAGGGTGGTGAGGCCCTGGAACAGGTTGCCAAGGGAAGTTGTGGATGCTCCATCACTGGGTGTGCTCAGATCCAGGTCGGACAGGGCTCTGAGCAGCCTGGCCTAGTGGGAGGTGTCCTTGCCATGGCAGGGGGTTTGGAACCAGATGATCTTTAAGGCCCCTTCCAACCCAAAACAGTCTACAATTCTGATTCCGACTGCAGTTAGGACTAGGTTTGCCAAGTGCACGGTTTAAAACGGCCTCTGCTGTGACTGACAGGCCACCATTTGATGCTAATATATAAAATGCCATTGACTTTGCTTGTACTTCAGTTGCTTTCTGATGGAATGTGAGCAGTAATAGTGCTTGTATCCCAGGATGCTGCAGAACAGTTTGGGGATATGTGTGTGACAGGCACACAGGCCAGATGTTTCTTGGATTGACTCTTCGCTGAGCTAAACTAAAATGAGAGCAGAATTGTGGTACTCTCAATGCAGGGAATATTCACATTAAAATGTTTAGGAATTCGTAATCCAGGATTATTTGATTCTTATTGATAAATTTCCTGTCTGCAGCAGTTCTGAAAGAATCAAGTGTTGTCTTCCAACCGTATCCACAGATGGTCCCCAGGTCTGCTATAGATCCTTCCTACTTTGCCTTTACCATTGGCCCAGAGGCTGTGATGGGACTTTCACAGGTTTTTCAAGTTTTGCTGCATGTAATTTAGAAATACTACTTAAAAGTATCTTTTATTTTCTTCTAACATTTCTAAATCTACTTTTTTTTTTCCCCCTTCACAGCTATCTGCATCATATTGGTGCATTTACTGATAAAATACCGACTTCATTTTTTACCAGAGAGTGTGGCTGTTGTTTCTTTAGGTGAGTTGATGTTTTTATATTGACTTTGTGCTAGTGCAGGGACTCTCAGCAATCAGTACTTGAAATAATGCTCTGTTGTGTGTTAACCGTCACTGAAAGATGTAGCAAACTGGATGCAGTGTCTTCACAACTAATTCATGGAGTTAAATTGATGGAAGAAATTAAGAGATGAGCATGTGTGCAGGGATTGGCCCCATCGCTGACACACGCAGGCACCATAGGGCTGTTGCTACCTAAGTACTTTGGCAGCTTCCTCTATTTTTGCACCTGCACTGTCAGACAAGATGCTGCAACACCCCCTGGCAGCGAGACTCTGGCCTTCCCTTTGAAGTGGTACATATGTTCCTGTTAATTTGGTAGAATTATGTCTGCATATGTGATTTAAATCTAGCTGGGGACTGTAGCCATAGCCTAAAAACTTTCCTGGGCTGCCAGATACTTAACTGTCCCTTTAGTACCATGATAAGAGCTCTTCCTGTGACTTTAATGAAGATCAAGTGCTTAATTAATTTGAATTAAATTTGGAGTATTCCTAAGCCTGTAGTTTTATGTTAGGGTAATTCCATTTATTTGTATGCTGTTACTGCTGATGTATAAATGTGTGAGGAGGCAGTCAGGCCAAACACATTATTATTTTCTCTATATACTGTCTAACAGTGTTTAAAGAACCTGGTCTAACTAATTCCAGTGGCAGTTTTTCAGCTGTCTCTGTAAGTTGTTTACAGGAATCTGTGATACTTTTGTTTCTATTCCTAGTGACACTTTCACTGACAAGCGTTCTAAAAATACAACAAAAATGGAAAGATGCTTAGCTCTAATCCTAATGTAGCGTGGAAGAGTGATATACTTTTAAGCAGGTTGATTTTTTTTCTTTCTCCTGGGCTTTTCTGCTACCTTCCTCTCTCATTTCTTAACTGTATCTTCACACAGTTTCTCAGTGGGAGAAAGGTGCTTGTCAGTACCTTATGCTTTCTGGAAAACAGGGATCTTCTTGCGTCTTGGGTGCTAGATTGAGAAAATCTTAGAGCTGTTACTTAGCAGAAAGAAAAACATATTTTCCTGCAGGTGTGACTCCCTGTTTTTAGATAACTCCATTTGATGCAGACCACATCACATTACTAGCACAGTAGATGGTACTGAAGCTTAGAGAGACATTCACTTGCAAGGTCCTATTTGAATTTTGGTATTTCTGTGCAGCTGCAAAACAAACAGACCTGTAAGAAATATGTCAGAGTTCCAGTGTGGATTTCCTGGAGATTGCACTTGCCCCATCTTTATAGGAGCAGCATCCATCAGCCTTCTGTGTGGCTGTGCTTCTGTCTCCAGCTGTGTGACCGAGAGATCAGAGCTGCTGCAAATCATCCTGACTTCCTTTGTCATCCCCATAGGAACTGTGCAGTGTTTGATTCAGTATTGACACACTTCTCTCTGCTTCCCTTGTTACATTGCCATGGACAGGTGAGGTGTCCTGTGTAGTACATCTTCCAGTGTTTTGACAGCTTCCAAAAGGACATTCCTATCCCTTCAGTATCCTTCCTCTTTGTACACAGAAACCAAGTGAAAGGTGTTGATTACGCTTCTAATCAGGATAGTTACCACTGTTATTAAATAGCCAATCTAATTTTAAGCATAATCCCCAATTTAAAATGCAGCAGTATATTGATTGCTCTTGCTGGCCTAGTTTTAGATTTTCTTCTTTTTCATGCTTTATATTCTGCCCTGAGCCAGCTGCTAGGCAGTGCTGAGCTGAGGTGATAGGCAGGGCTGCATCACTGCTGAGCTTTGCAGAGAGCTGCAGAGGCACAGACATTCTTCCCTTTCTTGTTCTGGGCATCTCAGCAGCAGGACAAGGATTGTAGCTATACTGGTATGTTTTATGCAGTCCCAACAAAAGCTTGTTCATTAAACTGGTAAGTTTTCTGTCTGGGGCTGTCACTGCTACTCAGGATGGGTAAGAAGGAGCAGCAGCACATCTCCTGTGTGTTCACAACGAGGGTATATAGAAAGCTTGCACAGTTGGGTTCTCAGTATGAACCACAGCGTAGCTGAAGTCTGTCGCCCAAACTGCTTGAGATGATCCCAGCAAATGCAACTCCACTAACTCAAGACAGTGTTACTCCCAGCTGTCTGATGTCCTGTGTTAGTTAAGCCTTACTTATTTAGTGTATCGACTTAGCCATCTTTAAACTACTGTCAGCTCTGTTGACAGGATGCAGCATCTGTATAATCATTGGAATTGTCAGCTAATTGCTGGTCAGTGAACCTCTGTTACTGGTGATGATCCACACAGCTGCAAGAGCACAGCTTGAGTTTCAAGTATCCAGTTTTGGTAGCAGTGCCAGAATGAGGTGTCTCCTGTTTTGACTTGTAAATTAAGCAGATTTCCTTAGGCAGTTATTGAAGGCTAATAAATACAGCAGTAGAGAAGTGTTTTCATAGCTGGTTTTCCTCCCATTGTCTAAGCTGCTCAGAAGATTCTGGTTTACAATTTCTAGAGCATGTTACTCTCCTGGTGGACAGGATTGGAGTGCATTCTCTAAGGCTGGATTTTGATCTTTGTCCTTAAAAGTTATTGGAAATTTTGTTGCTAAAAATAGTTACCAGAAAAGTTTTTCTCTTTGATTTGCTACTGAGTCTTAACATGTTCTCAGGAAAAATAAAAGGGTGATTGTAATAAGAAAATTCCAGTAGCATTTTCAAGAGAGTGAGGTTTAGATTAACTCTTAGAGGCTCAGCTTTCCAATTAGCCCCTTGACAAAACTGATTTAATAGGTGGAATCAGCTGAGCAAAAACCATATTCATTGATCTAGTAATAAAAGAAGAGTAGTTTGTAAAGATGTGTGTGAGTTGAGTTTTAAAAACCAGCACCAAAGTTTGATTCTGCTGCTATTAAGCCCTCATGGTGGTGTGTTATTTTGTGCATCTCTTTTTCATAACTTTGCTTATCATAATTTTAGTTTAGTAGTTCAGTTGTGTTTAATACACAACTAGAAGTTGTACTATATGAGGGTGTAAGTTGTATCTCATCCTTTCAACATCTGCTGTTGCCTTAGATTTATATTGTTGTTCATTTAACTTTTGATTCCATGAAAGGACCTCATCTGTCCGTGACATTTTTGTTAGGGTCAGTTTGTCATTAGCTCTTCCTCAAAAAGAGACTGAGACTGGCCCTTTACTTAAGCCTCTTGAGCTCATAGGATAGGGATGTCCATCTTGTAGCCCACAGGCCACGAATGGCCCACTTACAGGGGTCCAGTTTCACAAAGGCATGCTGGAGCCCTTCCACTTCAGCAGAAGTGAGTTAAGGGATTCTCTTTTCTATTAAATCCCCTCTAAATATAATTTTATGTGAGGATTCTCAGTACTAGTTCATAAATTATGCAGTTTTGTTCAGGAAATGTATTTCCTGAAGTCTGTGCCTCTGTAGAGGCTCTGGTGGTTGTGGTTGTTTTTTCCCCCTGACGTCCCCTCTGACACTGCCTCCATCCCAGAGCGGAAAGCCTGGCTGTTAGTACAGAGAACTGTGCTTACATGGCACGTGAGTGGCTCTGTCTGCATTCTGTCCTCCTTCAAACAATGGCAGACCTTTGATGTTCCTTCATGAATGTTTTGTTCTCCTTTCCATATAAACTGTTTCACAGAACCATTATTTCTACCCTCTGGGACTGATGCCTTCACATATTTTTGTATGAAAGAAGGCTTAAGCCTCATGGCTTTGTGTGTATGACACATCCGTCAGGAGTAATCCACGTGATGCTATTTGTAAGACTCTTTTGATAGCTACAGCTATCTGTGAGAGGATAGAAACACATGAGTTACAGGAAAGCCTACTTGAAGCTTCTCAGCCACTTTCATTCAGTGGATCTCACTTCTACATCCCTGTGTTTGACGATGAGGTCTCCGTTCTGCAAATAATAAAGCACAACTATGCAGAAACACAGATAGGGAATCTTACTGAAGACAAATTCCTTGAACTCCTTGAAAGCAATCAATGACACTTCATGAATTATCTTCATGACTTCCAGAAGAAATCTTGTTAGCTTGGAGTTTTCTGTCTTCTCTGCTTGAAGATGTATGGGAGGATAGCACATGATAACTTTTAAACACTGAGATGACATCACTCTTGGTAAAATTATTTTATACTCAAATTAGTATTTCTGCATGACTTAAAAGACATGTAATTCACTTGGGAAATAATTTTGACAGTGTCTCCACCCTGATGAGAATTCGTTGTGTACTCCATCACCAGTTAAGTATTATGATTTCACTGAGACAAAATTCACTTCTGTGGAGAAGACTGATTTCACTTTAGCTGGGTTAACACTAAGGGGAGCGTCGAAGTGACTGACAGGAAGGTTTTGTGCTATCACACCAATATCTAACTCAAAACTTCCTGATTCTTTAGAAAGAAAGGTGGGATTGTATTTGAATACAGCTTAGATGAGAAGGGTTTTGGAGTAGTTAAGACTTCAATGAACCAAGGAACACAGCACTCTCAGTATGCACGTTCAGTGTTTGAATATCCTGAGTGACAATCTTCTGTGTAGGGGAGTGCTGTAATTGTGTAACATATCAGATACCATCACATACCAGACCCAAAACCACTTTGTGGTTTTGTGATCTAGGAATGAAAGATTTGCTGCTTTATGTTTTGCCTTGTTTTCACTTTTAAAACTTTGTCGACTGAGGCTGAAAAAGTGTGTTGAGAATATTTCAGAATGCTGTCTCATTCTCTCCTAGGTATCCTTATGGGAGCTTTTATAAAAATCATAGAGGCTCAAAAGCTGGCCAACTGGAAGGTATATTTGAAGCAATTAATTTTTAATTGTAGATCAATCCTTAAATGTTTAAAATAAGACTGTTTATAATATTATTTTCTTTAGATGTAATTTCCAAAAGCTTACATACTATACACTTGATGCCAGAGTTGTTTTTTTTCTTTAGTGATAATACAACCAATTTGAAGTCCCGATTTGCTGAACATTTTCTACACAATATTTTTTTCCTTGGTAATAATTTCTACAGTCCCTGTTAGAGACATGGTAGAAGGTAGTACTGGGCATCTCTGGGATCAGTTACAGTAATCAGTTCAGTTATTTGCCCTGTATACTTTTTGACTCTATTTAGTCCTCTTCTTCCTTTTCAAGTTAATTTTGTATGTGTTTTCATAGGAAAAAAAAAAAATTGGTTTCATAGGTTGTAAAGCCACATGTTTTACCTGAAGATGTTAAAGCAGATTTCACAGAGGTAACAAGGAGCACTTCTTCAGAATAGCTGTGCTAAACATCACATCAATTACTGGTTTACTTAAAACTGCAACAACAAATTGTTGCTAAGAACAGAGTTCACGGAGCAGTCCCTTAGCACAGCACATTTCTTGGGTACGCCATTGCTCCTAGTGGAAGGACTGCTGAAACCACTGTGCCTGAAGCTGATGAATTTTTCACACTGGCTGAGACAATGGAAACACAATTAGAGTTTTATTTCCATCAGAAAGTACAGGCAAAGCCTCTGTGCAGAAGGCTGTCCTTGTCCTGATGCCCAGTGCTTCATGGACTTGGATATTAGGAACAAAACCAGGGATGACAACCAAACACAGGAACACGTGACCAGAGAGATACCCAGACCTTAGCTGGATAAAGCCTTGATCAGACAAAGTTGCTTAGAGTTGGCCCCCTCAAGCAGGGGATTGAATCTGACACTTCCAGAGGTACTCTCCAACCTGAATTAGTGTGTGATGCTGTGATGGCTTTATGATCTGTGCATGTGGGGAGTTCCAGAGGCTTTCCCTGGAGGGAGAGTGCTGGCAGAAGTGTATCCAAGAGATGAAGTCTACAGTGAAGCAAAGATTTTGCCTCCTACAGTTTATCCACAACATCAAAGCAATGAACTCTTCACTATTCCCGCTGTAATTTAAAAACTTGGAGTATTTAAATTGTGATTTTGTTCCATAGGATCAAACAGTTTATTAGGATTAGATCAGTGAACTGATTGAAATCAGTGTGATTTGAATCGCTGGTTTTAAACAGGATTTATATTTGCAAGCTGAAAATCTTGGTCCAAGTAGTGAATTTTAATCTGATTGTGCAGCTTAATATTTCTTGGTGGTTATTTCCCTAAAGGAAGATTTATTTTTTTTTCCTCCTTAGTTGAAATACATTAAAATGCATAGATTTTCAATCAGATGTAGCTTTATAATTGCATATTACACTTCTTTTTTTGTCAACTAACTACACTAAAGCTGTGTACATTCATTTAAGCAATTAAATAGTTAAGAGTCATGTAGTAATATTTCATTTTTACATATTTACTTATTAGAAACAGAGGGTGGTGCACTAGTTAATGACTTTTCAATCCTGGTTTGTGTCATCTGGATTTGACATAAAATCGAAAGTCAGTTAAACAGCCACAAAATCAGCATTTTAAAATAGCTTCTTCCTGGTTAATCAAAATAATCTGAAGAAGATTACAAATGTAGGAAGAAAAATTATTTTCTGATTTGAGCATTGATTCTGTAAACACAGGAAATAGTGATCATAGCTAGTGAATTACGTGGGTTATTTCTGGTAGGCATTGGTGACATCTCGGGAGAGGTGGGCGATGCTTTGTCCAGTTGCTCACTTTATGAGATAAGCTAAAGGGTCACAGATATTGCATTATTATCATTTGCTTAGTTAAGTTACTATCACTGTACTAAAGCTTAGACTTTAACATAGGCTTTAACTTTTTTAACATAGGCTGTCATAATTTCAGATGTGAAATGTTCTAATCAATAATTATTACGTACTTTATAAAATTATTTTAAATGGTTTTAAATAGCTTTAAATTTGCTAGAGAATTTTTGTTCATCTGACATGGAAAAAATATTAGAATATTTACCTGCAAGCTGTTTCCATGTACAAAGCAAATCTTGGATCATATCCCTGCTCTAAAAACCTATAATTTCTTGCAGTCATGACTTACTAGGTCTTCAGTGGACCTTGTACACGCTGGTGGTTCTTGCTGGCTGGCATGGCTGATAATTACAGTCCTCATGTTGTACTTGCCTGGGGTCTGCTTTGCTGCAGCACAAATGCTGTCCTTCCTTTTCATTATTTCTTGCCCCTTGTCCAGCTCTGCTTTCAGGAGCTTTTAGGCAGTGTAATTAATCAGGTATGAGGGCTTTTTATTCTCCCTCAGTTACTGCATTGACAGTATCTAGGTGGTGTCAGCCATGGACGCCCGAAACTGTGCGTGCAGAATAATGGACTAGGGCATTTCAGTAGTAAGGATGAGTTTTATTTTCTAAGTCCTCCAAATCCTTTAAGATGATTATCACTGGTACAGACAGGAATGAGACTTTAAAGAGATGAGTACTTCTTTTTTGAAAGCTGGTGTTTTAACAGAACAGTAAATCATCTGTTTAACCTGGATTTAAACAAATTAATCATTGCTTACAAAGGTGGCAAGTTCTGCTGTATTCAGAACTGCAGGGACCAGGAGGGAGCCTGGTGGGTAAGGAGGGAGAGCCACATTCAGCCGTGATTAATTTGCCTTCTGTGCTTGGTCTGCCAGCAGAAAAAAACAGGGTGCCAGTCTGGGGATACAACTCCATTAAAGCAGTGTTAGCCAACTGATGAGACAGGTGAGAAGGAGTAAGGTCACCACAAAAGAACATCTTACTTCGCAGTAGGTTTCATTTATATCACTCTGATGGTAAAGAGGAACCTTCAGAATAGTACCATTAAAAGTCCAGACATAAATTCCATTTGGCAAGAAGAATCAAGCATCATAGTCAAGAGCAGAGTGTTATCTTGACCCTGTTCACTTGCAAGATGATGATCTGATTTCTTCTTGTCAGATGATGTGCTTTCTGCTGAAACTGTAGTTGCTCACAGTTAACCTAGCTTATATTCAAACCCGTGGCCAAGAGGTCACTGGTGCTTGGCAGTCCTTATAGGTTGAGATTGTGAGATAAAATGGGTGTACCTTTTGTGGAAACAGACAGACTTTTCCTTTGCCATAAATAAACCTGTTTTCTGTGCATCTTATTTGGAGACAGTAATCTAAAATAAGTAACTCCTAGATTTCTATCACTGAATATAAAAAATCAACAATAGAAGTAGCAGCCCTGGAGTAGTGTACTAATCTTCAGTCTTTTATGATAAGAAGGGATAAAGATGAATGCCATTTTAATTCTCCAACATTTGTGGGGTTGGGTTTTTTTAAAGAATTTCCCTTTTGCAAGATATGATGTTACTTCAATAACTACAGTGTCCTGAAATTATACATCATTTTTGTTTTGCAGGAAGAAGAAATGTTTCGTCCAAATATGTTTTTTCTGCTTTTGCTTCCACCTATTATATTTGAATCTGGATATTCACTGCACAAGGTCAGCCCCTGACAGATGCTCATTTTAGGTGTTGAAGTTTTTTTGAACACATTCTGCTATTAGTTATCTTTATGAAGTTTAGAATAATAGCATTTAATTCCATCATATTAATCATCAGGGCATTGAGAATGCAAGTTTAAGCTTCTTCAAGCTAGAATGAAAGGCGTGTAGCTTGTTACTGTTAATGTTGGCAAGGTGTTAGGGACTGCACAGAGGCTGTTCTTGCTTGCAGAGGTTTCTTCATCAGAGCTGTACAAGGGCTGATGTGAAGGAGGCAAAACAGGAATGAGTAGAATCAGAAGTGGGAAAGGTGAGGTCACTCCATAGCTAGAGAAGAGGAGAATGTTTACAATGGTTTTCAGCCTTTATCTGGGAGCCTGTATTTCTGTGGACGTTTCTCACAGTGCTAGACCTGGCTGAAGTGGTTCTGGTCCTCCCTGTGTGCTGCTTTTCTACTTGAGCTGTGCTGCAGGAGGAGTGAGCAGTGGGGGATAGTAATATACTGAAGATTTTTTCAAATGTATCTAAGTGCTGGTGAATATCCAGCTGTTTTTCTGAGGACTGGTTTGTTGTGAAGGCACCAGAGCTGCCATCCTGTCCTAGCTCTTGCAGGGATTTGCTGCTGGCCTCACGAGAGCAGGGTCTTTAGGAGATGGCGTGGGTGCATGTCCTGGGGTACCTGGAACCAGTTGTGAATCAGAATCTAATTTGGATGCAAACCCAAACGTGGGTTTTCCCTCAGATCATTTTCACTGATTTGCTTATTTCACTGTTGTGTTCCAGGGTAATTTTTTTCAGAACATTGGTTCCATCACTCTCTTTTCAGTATTTGGCACTGCAATATCAGCTTTCATTGTAGGCGGAGGAATTTATTTCCTGGGCCAGGTAAGAATAACTGCTTTGAAGCACTTATGTTTATCAGGCTACGTCTTTGAAAGTCCATTTTTCAAGAGCAGACAAACATAGTGAAATTGAGTTCTTGGGTCACAAAGTCCAGCTCTCTGCTATCACAGAGGCAGTATTGTATAAGCCCTTCCAAAGATATGAAATGCTTCATGTTAAAAGCAATTAACACTTGGGTTGAATTTTACCTCTTCTTTTTTCCACTTAATCTTCCTATCGAAGGCTGTTGTCCCAAACCCTGTATTCTCTGGAGCCATCTGCTAATTTTCAGTATTCAACTTCTTCCTTTTTCCATCAGTATTTTTTTTTTCTACTTCTCTGATTTGGTGTTTACCAACTGATTACAGACATAGATATTTATAGTTTCTCTCAGACTTCATTCTGTCAGGCCAAACAATCCATACTTTCCTCTTTGCCTCTCAGATTTCCATTCCCTTGAATGCCTTAGTTACTCTGCTCACCTGTATCTGATGCAGTTTCATCTGGTCTTCCCTGAGTTGAGGTGACCAGAATTGTAGCTGTAGATCACTGTTGGAGAGCAGTGTTAGACTGGGTAACATCACTACTGTCATTTTTTTTCGTAACAAACTTAGGATTTGATTAATAGTTTCATTTTTAAAAACAGCAGAAAAACACAGTTGATTGTGATTTCTTTTATGTTTTACCTGTTCTTTCAGGCTGATGTAATTTATAAACTCAACATGACAGACAGGTAAGCTCTTGGGGAAATGGTGTAATATGTGAATGGAAGCATTCTGCAAGATAACTGTATATGGGAAATGCACCGTAGTTATCCAGCTCTTCCGGTGTTGTTTAGATTCCTTAGACTCAACAAGGTGTATGAAACTAATAAATGGATTGAACACTTCTAAACCCTATATATTACACCCTTATTTCCAAACAGTATTCTGTGCTCAGTGATTTTTTCTAGAGAGGAGAGATCCTGGGTTTTTAACCAATCTTTAAAGTTAAAATACATAAGCTTTGATTAGTTGTTATTATTGATATTTATGATACGGGCATAACTTCCTTGCCCAGATCTTCTCTTAAAAGGCAGAATGAGTTTTTCAGTATCAATAATGTAGATTTTTCAAGAACTTGGCAAAGGTTCTTAATAAAGTTTTTAGAAGTACACCATTCTACCATTAAGTAAAGTTTGTTCCTGATTTCTTTGGAATTTTTGTTTGTTTGTCTGTTGCATAACCACTACAGCAGCTTTCTGTTAAAATCCATAAACTGGGTGACAAGCAAGAAACATGGTTTAGGCTGTGTCTGTAAAGTTTTCTGGTTTCACCTTCCTCTGATTTTTTTCTTGTTTAGTTGGAGTAAGATGTTGATATGGTTGTTGAGAGCTGGGAGATGGGTATTTCTCCAACATCTCATCCAGCCAAACTTTTCTGTGTGGTCTATCAGGAGTAAATGGAAGACAAAACCTTTCCTTTTGTCACTTTGAGCTCTTAGGAATGGGAAGAGAGCATGACTTTGCACTGTGTAGAAGCAGCAATGCATAATGTCTTTGTTACTAGTTGTTCATATAAATTTACAAGATCCATATTTTTCTTTCATCTAGTTTTCTTTTTTGTTTTGTGTTCTCCCAGTTTTGCATTCGGCTCTTTAATATCTGCAGTTGACCCTGTGGCTACTATTGCCATTTTCAATGCCCTTAATGTGGATCCTGTACTTAACATGTTGGTTTTTGGAGAAAGCATTCTCAATGATGCAGTCTCTATTGTCTTGACCAAGTAAGTGCATTTGAACTACACATGTTTATGGAAACAGCAACCATATTGTTTTCTGTTCATTAGTTATTCAGACATACAGTAATTCTCATGGCTCCATTTGGAACAAACCATTTGTTTCTGGTGTAAAGCTGAATGTTGTATGATCCTTCTTTGTTAAAAGCAATCCATAACATAAACTGCAGAGGCAGAAGACAGTAAATGGGTGTCTTATTACCACTGCCTCAGTGCCTCATCTCACTGACCCCCAGATAACCGATTGCTTTCCAAGTCTGCACAATTAGCATCTCTCTTTCCATCTGAGGGTCCTGACAACAGAAAACCAACATGTGCCCTTTCAGGCTTGCACAAAAATATTTACCTTGCCAAACATGCAGCTGTGTCTCCTGTATCATTTGCTTATACCCAGTGTCACATTTCAGCTGACAGGGTCAGGGGGGACATCAACATTCATGCAATAGTTCTGTGTTTATGTTGGGGCTCTCACAGAGAACATCCAACATCCTTATCCTTTGCCTGTGATAATTAGACTTAGAGAATAGAAAATAATTAGACTTAGAGAATAGAAAAAATGTAGATATATCTTCCTGTTATTGCTCAAGCCAATACATGTGACTTTGAATGTATAGGAGGAGTAGATATACTAAGAAGGCAGTGAGGTTAGAGAGTCATTTTTCACTGAACTAGTTGCTGTTAGTACAGTCATGATTCCATTATGGAAGACTGTAAAGGCTAACAGTGGTCGAAAGGAACACTAGTTAGAATCCATATGTTATTTGCATAGAATATATAAAATACAGTCCTGAAATTCAAAGAGATTTCTCTCCTTTCCTCCTGAGAGCTGCTTTGTTTTTCTTCAGTGACCTTCTTGTCTCTCATCCACATCTAAATATTTGATGAGAGGTCTTCCTGTTCATTTGTTCTCTGAGGATCACACGATCCATCTCTTTTCTTTTTCATGCCCTGAGTTTTTACCACTGCAAAACATGTTTTCTTTTCCTTTTCAGAGTCTGAAAGTTGTTTTGTAATACTGGGCATTATCATAGCCTATTTACGCCATTCTGGGGATTCTTCAGAAGAGCAATGCTGGATTTCCAGATTTTTAGCAGAATTAGGTTTCCCTTTGGGGATTACACTAAGGCTTGATTTAATGTCTTTTGACATTCCTCTTGTTATATATATCACAGTAAAAGCCTTTTAAGAGTGGTAGCAACAAAGAAATTGAAGTCTTTTGTGTTGTTGTTCTCAGAAGATGTTTGATATTTTTGGATCCAGGATTAGAATGTGTAACTGTTTCTTTTTATTTATTTTTTAATTATATCTAGCACAGCAGAAGGTTTGACAAGAGAAAATATGTCAGATGTAAGCGGATGGCAAACCTTTCTACAGGCACTGGGATACTTTCTTAAGATGTTCTTTGGCTCTGCAGCACTTGGCACACTTACTGGTCTTATTTCTGCATTAATATCCTTTTTTTAATTTTGGTGATAGTATTTTTCTTTCCCATCTTTTCCAGCATTTCTTAGGAGATATTTCTTACTAGCCATTATTTTGTTGACTGAGGTTTTTCTCATGCTCATTTTGGTTTTATGTTAGTATGCATGGATGCATATTAAATAGTTGCATCAAATTTATATGAACATAATTAAGGTCGGAAATGCTGTATAGTAGCTTATATTATGTGCACTGGAGAGTTATAAAATATGGTAATTGTTTTGTAAATTCAAAATGTATTAATTCCATTTCAATACTGATGCATTTTTACAAGCATATGGCTCTTCTTTTACATACATAAAACAGTTAATTAAAAGGGAAAAAAAAAAAGCTGCTTTTCCTGAGGGCTTTTGAGTCAGACCAGCTCATTTGTCCCTATGTATCATATTCAGCAGCTGAATACAGATCCTGTTCTGTTTGGATTTCCATTGAGTTGTATTTTACCTCTTCAGTTCCATGAATTGGTTGCTAAACAACCCAGAAGCTTCTCTGCTGAGATAAGGAAGGATGTTTGGTGTAAGTCAGATACCTCTGTTACTTTTTCACAGCTTGTTTAATGTTAACACTGACTTCACTGTAGGTAATCTTTTGTGCTGGGCTGTTTCTTCATGTCATCTGGGACATACTGTTAAGCACTTTGCTTGTAAATAACAAGAAGAGAGTGTTTCATTAAATATAGGCCTATTTCCCCTCTTGGTTCATTAGCCTGATCCCATGAACCTTTAAATTATTCCGTGCATCACAACAAAAGAGGGAGGCAGATGTTCAACACTTCTTTCACTGATACTTAACGATATTAAGACAAAAAGAAAAGCAGCTTATTTACCCTATTACAGGGGGTTTTGTGCCTCAAAGTATTGCACATGCCATAAGCACGCAAAATTTTAGTGCAGCAAAGGACACCTCTTCCTGGTTGCCAGCAGATAAATAATAGGTGAAGATTGTTGCTAGCTCATCATCCAGGAGGAATGTGAACTTCCACGTCCCAGGGGGATGTATAATCCTCTGAAGTTCACTAAAGGTGGTAGGTGGAGTATTTTCAGCGTTAAGGCAGGGATGTGATTGATTCCTCCCTGTTAGTAGTACTGCAGATCTGTCATAGCCATTTGAAAGGACCGAGAAGTCTAGTGACTGGACAGAGGAGGCTGCTTGCACATAGTGTGACAAATAACAACGTCTGAGGCAAAATCTACTTGTCCTTGGCAGCTGTGCAGCAGAACCGTGCATGAGATGCAGAGCAGAACTTGTGGCCCTTGACAAATGTCCACGTTTATGACTACAGATGTAAAGTAGGTTTTAAATATCTTGAGTCAAAAGGACATTATTTTTGTTAAAATGTGAGAGCTATTTTACTTTTAATGTGCTGTTTCAGAGCTGTCCTCTAGTTTTAGAAAAGCCTTTACTATTTAATGATTCTCTGTGCTTTATCTACAATAGCTTTGAAGCAGAGATTTCAAAGACTGAACATGTAGAGAAATGGCCCTTATAGATCCAAACAATTTGGTATGCTGTTACCAATATTGTATAGATACATCTGTAGCAGATCTTTTCAGTCTCTAGGTCTGTACATTCTGATGGACTTCTACCAGTAGTAGCTTCTGTGAGAAACACTCCTCATAGGGAATTATTAATTTTTCCATACTTGAGTCAAAGGCCAAAGTGTAGACTTTATTCAACAGATAAATACATTAAGCCTAAACATGTTTGGCTTTTTAATGGAATGACACAGATTTACATTTTTCTTTGTTTTTTTTTAAGTTTACTTTTTCCATAACGTTCTCTGTGTACGTGCTAAAGCACACTGATTTAAGGAAGACGCCCTCCTTAGAGTTTGGGATGATGATTATCTTTGCTTACCTTCCTTATGGACTTGCAGAAGGTATCTCACTCTCAGGTGAGTAGCAAAATGAGTATGTGTGATTTTCTTTGATAAATTTAGGGAATAGGTATTATATGTCCAAGAGGATCTCTGGTGTTTTACTTTTTCTCATTTAACCTGTGCTCACTCTTTTAACTTTGACTTACTTTAAAAAAACACTTATTCTCTACTTTGTTATAAAAGTAGAGAAAAGATAACTGCAGTTTTCATAAGCATTAGTTAGCCAATGTAAACACTAGTATTCTCCCCAGTTACCTCTGCCAAACCAGGATTAAAATTTCAGCTGCACACTGTAGATCTCAGCCACAGCAGCTAACTTGGATAATGTCCAGCCTCCTATCCTGTAGCCATTTTTCTGCCTGTCCTTCGCTGCCATTGTAGAAATCAGCTGAGACCAATGAGTGTTGTATCTGTCTCTGAATACTTAGGAGAAAGTTTGTTGAAGGCCATGAGAAGAGGCTTACAGGTGAATTTCTTCCATCATTCTGTAGAATCAAGAACAAACACAGGGTCCATTTCTGATGGATGCCCAAAATCTCTGACCTTTGCTGATTTAAATAGGTTTTCAAGGCAATCAGCCTCCTTTCTCATTTCTCAAAGGCAAGTGGGAAGGGATGCAACAGTTATTATAATTCAGATAGCTAGGGAATCTGCTTGGTTCTTTTTTTTTCTTGGGTTATGGTTATTGTTTTGTTTTTAAGTGCATTAAAAAGTGCATTAAAAGATATATTTCCCCTACAACTTGGACTATATACAAATGTTAAAAGTTTGTAAGGAGTAGCAGGACTAGATTTCTTGTAAATGAGCTGCAGGTATGAAATCAGACTTTCTGAAAATTGAGTACCTGTGAGCTAAAGTAAATATTTTGGAGTGGATCTGTAGCAGTGTGTATCAGCATACCTTCACTGATGGCAGTGGAGTTGTGTGTTTTTATATGTATGAAGACGTGGCCTGTAATCACGGTAGTTACACAATCAAGGTGTATAATCCTAATGCAAACGTCCCATTCTGCCCACTTGCATCCAGAACTACTCTGTACCTGTGTGTGGGCCAATGCATACATAGTTTGATATGTTAAAATATTTGTGTTGCTGTAAAAACAAGTTTTGCCTTGTGAGAAGATTATTCTGGAGGGTCTCAGCACATGGCCTTTTCTATTTCTAATTTATAGTGCTTAATAATATAAAAACATTATTAAAAGTTACAGAATTACAATGCCATTGCATTATATAACCACCACATCTTATGTTGGTCTACAGTGAAGAAGAATTTACAGTAAGATTCCTAGTTAGTTACTCTGTAAACACAGTCTTTCTAATTTGCTCAAGCACCTTCAAGAATGACTGCTGAAGAAATACAAGCTTTGAATGACCTTAGTCAGGTCACCTCTGTGTTTCAAACAAAGGATTCTTTTGACTGCACCTCAGCTATTCTAATCCTTTTCGGTTGTGTTCATCAGGACCACTCCTAGGCATGTAGCTCCAGCCAAGTACTTCTAGTCTTTTCAAGTTCCCTTGTTTTGGGCGAAGCAGGCATACTCCCACACATCATCCCAACCTCTCAGCATCTGCATTGCAGTCAATTTCTTCTGGGTTATATTGTCAGGTTTGATCAGTTATTTCCTTACAAGGAGTACTGTAGTTGTTCTTCAAGTGGACTGCTAATTTTTTCCACGATCCCTACCTTCATGTCAAGTGACATTCTTTGCAGGTATAAGTCTATACAGCAGCCTTGGAAATGCTTAAAATTTCCTTTAAGATACCCAGCTCCCTATGAAAAGCCAGCAGCTGCCAGTGCCTGTGACACAGCTTGAGTTAGTGAAATAGGTTGAAATTCAGATTCTTACCGTAAATAACCCAGAGCTGGGAAGCAAGGCAGATGGGAAAAATCCCTAACACAAATCAAAGATTTGTGAAAAATAGTGAAATCTGAGGTGTCAGTTCTGGCCTGTGATACCAGTTGCTGTATCCCTGTCCAACCTGTGCATGTCATGAGGGCAACTGAACCATATAATGGAAAATTTGGTGGCTCTTCCCATATTTGATAGCTGAGATTAATCTCTGTAGTAACTTAAAGCAGATAGTTTAGTGACCCGTTCTGCTGGAGGAAAGGGATGTTCTGCACAGTAGCATTCCTTGCAGGCCCTACACGGACTGGTGGAACAAGACCAGTATGAATATCAATGGTAATAGAAACCCACTTACTGTTTCAGAAGCTTTTGTGTTAGTAAGGGCCATAAACAACGATTTGCATGGGGCACGCTGTTCTTCTGTTGACTGGCACATTTCTGTCTTCTACAGGTATCATGGCAATCCTCTTCTCTGGTATCGTGATGTCTCACTATACGCACCATAACTTGTCCCCAGTTACACAGATTTTAATGCAGCAAACACTGAGAACTGTTGCTTTCATGTGTGGTAGGTACTATTAATATCTAATATTAACAGTTAAAAATTTCATTTGCCTGAAGTAGTGATTCTGATGGGAGCAGCAGAGGTGTGAATTTTCTTCCAGCCCTTTGTATGCCAGTGGTACATGTCTTTGAGAGAAGAATTCCTAATAGTGAAGGCTGGGAGGCAGACAAAAGTCACCTTTCCTACCATGCTGGATAAAATACACAGTAAATCTCTTTCCCATCCTGCAGGCTCCTGCTGAGGTTTGCCACAAGATTGATAAAGATCTCTGAGTCCTGTGTTCCTCTGGTCTATTTTTAGTTTTAGGAGATGGATTTTTAGCAGTATTTTTTAACACAGTTTTATATAGAAAAAGGTACTAGCTAAAACAATAGCTTCACAAATTGAGGAGAAGTTTTTGGAAGTAGCAATACAAGCAGCTCAGCCAGTCCCACAGTTTTTCTGTTTCCTTTTACAAGCTAAACTTTCCAAGAAATTACATGTTTCCATATTACAAATGTATCCCTGTTTTTCAGGGGATGGCATCCATGTGTTCTCAGTTGTTTCCAGGAAGATACATTTAGAACATGGTCAGCTTGCCTTGGTGCAAAGTAAACTTAACCAGCACCAAGTAGCTTATTGGGGTTTGGTCTTAATTTATTACCAATGCTAAAAACCCACATGAATTCAAGTCACTGTCAAGAAGTTAAATATTTCAGATACTGTGCAATTTTGTACACGTTTGCAGCAGGTTTGGAATATCAGACTAAGTAGCCAGTATCCAAAGCATGCCCAATGTCTTATGCTGCATAATTCAGGTATTGCTACTGTTTGTCCAAATCTGGCCTGGTTTTAACTACCTTTATAATAAATAATAAGGAACCTACCTTGCTAGGACAGCAGGGGACTGACGAGAGACATCCTGACTCTAGTTCTCTGATGGCAGTGGGTTGCTGCTGTGGAAATAAAACATTTGGGTTACTGTAGTGATTGAGCAGTGGTGGTACTATTTCAGATTTGCAAACACTTCTTGAGGTTATTAGAATATACAAGGGTTGATAGATTGTGCAGTATTTTATTACACAGAAAGCCATGAAGTGCTGCTACTTACAGGAATTTAATGAATTGAATGTTACAGACTTTATACTTATGTGCTATATACTTCATAATAGTGTTCAACTTGCAGTGTATGAGATTGTGCCTGACATTTCAGTTCTATATAGAATCTGATTCAAAGTAAAAAATTCCTTAGTCTTTAGAAGAAGGTTTTCCTTGCTTTGTTCATACTCAGTAGGAATTTCCAGCTGAAAAAACCCTACACACACGGACTGAGGGGCTGTCCTCTGACAGTGAGAGTGGGAGAATCTAGCCTTTTGCATGATGACATTGGTGCCTGCTTTGTCCATTCAGAAGTCAGGAAATACTATTTTATATGCCATATGTAGTAACTTAAGAATAGAAAAGGTTTTACAGAATTGTTTATTTAAGATGTGATTTCTCTTTTTCAGAAACGTGCGTTTTTGCATTTCTTGGCCTATCAATTTTTAGTTTTCCTCACAAATTTGAAATGTCCTTTGTCATCTGGTGCATAGTAGGTATTTACTTTCTTCCATGTCTGTTTAGATGCGGTTTTGGTACTGGGGAGGGGGAGACAGTTGAAGCATTTTAGAATAGTTATGTTTTGTAGGTTTGTATGAAGATTTTTTTTTATATTGCACAAAGTTAATTCTCACTAATAGCATGAAATTATTCTTGTTCTCAGCACTTGGTGTACAAATACATCAGTCTTCTTTAAGGAATTCCAGTTCCCTGTTATTTTGAAGCACTCCTGTATAAGATTATTAAAAGCAAGGAGAAGAATCTTGCTTGTTTTGACCCTGTTCGATTTATTAAAGTGAAAGAAGTCTCAACAGCTGTTGAGGTTATTATACATGCCACGTCATTCCAGTAGTTATTTTACCCAAAACCAGTTTTTCCATATCTTTGGCTTCATATGAATGATGTGAGTGAATGGGCAGTTGATACAAACTACAGTGCAAACTAGAAGCCAACTGTGCTCTATTTCATCTCTCCAGGACTACAGCTTTTGAGTCTTTCTCATATATCACTGCAGTTTGTTTACATAACCCAATTTAGTCCATACATCACTTCTTCACTCAGCTCACCTTCTTCAGTGGAAGTTCTTACTCAGGCTTTGTCCAATGTGTATTCATCCTTTGGCTTCACTCTTAATCCTTCCATTCTGTATTTGAGCATAGCTTTATGTATTGGCACTTACAGTGACATCTCACATAGGGGTTACCTACATCTATTGCTATTGTAATTGTTTAATACAGACATGAAAAGTATGTTGCAGAGTCAAAAGAGGGAAATGTGAATCCATTTCCAGTCATATTCCAGCATATTTTAGTCTTCAAGGGAAGAATTGGTATCTCCCATTTACAGATAGTGATGTCAGCATGGGGAACTGCTCTCCCTGCATTACACCCAACTTCCTTATCTAATATATATCTAAGGTGTGACACTTCCTTCTCTGGAGCACTGCCCTCACAGGCATAATGCAAATTGTGTAATTCTGGGGTGATTCACAAAGGAAAACAGCACAGCCCTTCAAGGATCCTGCTGACTAATTATAGGATATTTACCTTATCAAGCTCTGTTTGTCGTGGAGCTTAAAAGTAATGCCACTGTGAAAACCTTTGCTTTTCTAAGTTAAAGTTTTCACTGCATTTGTTAATTGTTTGCCATTGAATCCACAGTACATCCGCCCTCCCCCCCAAAAAAAAGGTTGCTTCATTGTGTGGCATATTTTATAACCATAGCCAGGGAAGTGTTGAGGAACTGGATTACGTGTGTTTGTTTGGCTTCTGGCCCTTTTCTGAGGAACTGGTCCATGGGGACACAATAGAAAGATCTTATTGCCTCTTAGCTGCTGCGCCAAGGGAATGATTAAAGGAGCTGAACTGAGCAGAACTTTTACCCAAAGTAATTCTTGGTCTCCCTGGAATGCCTCCTGGGTTCCATTTATTTATTATAAGTAAAATAGCATCTGGTCTCTGTCATTGACAAGACTGGTTTATTTTCAGTTAAGCAGACAAGATGTTTAAAAAGTGAAATTCCACACTGACGTAAGCAGAGAGATTATGATAGTTTAGCAGCACACCTGCTTGCAAGACTTGTGAATGAAAAGAGCATATTCACCTCACCCTGTACGAGCTGGATGCCACTGTGATGCATCAGATGGTTTTTCTGCTTTCGTTTCTGTTTTTCAGGTACTTGTTCTGTTTGGTAGAGCAGTGAATATTTTTCCACTTTCCTACCTACTCAACTTTTTCCGTGACCATAAAATCACCCCCAAAATGATGTTTATCATGTGGTTTAGTGGTAAGTTAAAGCTCAAAGCACAGAGAAGTGGGAAAAAAAAAAGTAAATGTTTTGTCTTTTTCATTGTGTGGGCTACTTTGGGAAGAATTTTTTTTCCATCTGAGAAGCAAAACTCAACATTTGCACTGTTCTCAAACCCCAGTGCAATAGGGGCGTTCTCTTTCTCCTTTGTGCTGGAGGACTGTGCAGTGGTGATCCCTGCTAAAGCTTTTCTGCAAAGAATCTGCTTCTCTTTCTAGGTCTCTACTTCACAGTTAGAACAACAATATCTAAAGAGCTCAGAGGAATTTTAGGGTGGTAACCAAATGATAGGTAAATGGACGTAGGCATAGGATTGTGAAAATCTTCTAAAGATGGAAAATTCCTCTCCTCAGGGTGCTGAGGACCAGTGTAGCTGTTGCTTCACCCTTCATTGGTTTGCTGTTCTCTCTGGTAAGGTTTACGTGGTGCAATTCCCTATGCCCTCAGCCTCCACCTGGGCTTGGAACCAATCGAGAAGCGGCAGCTCATTGGGACAACAACAATCATCATCGTGCTGTTCACCATTTTGCTGCTGGGAGGAGGAACCATGCCCCTCATCAGACTGATTGACATTGAGGACTCCAAAGCACGCAAGAGGAACAAGAAGGACATTAATCTTAGCAAGACAGAGAAGATGGTTGGTTTGGGGGTTTTGTGCAGCAGATGACTCTCTTGTTTTCATTGTTTTGGTTTTTTAAAATTTTTACATTTTCCAAGACTAGTACTTTTTACTGGAAAGTAAAATGAAAGCAAAGGGAAAAAGCCAAGCAATGTAATTTTGAAATATCCCAAAGAGCTGTCTTAGTGTTTACACAAAATAACTGTTTGGACAAAGAGAGAAATAGTCTCTTAACTGAATCTAATTATAAATCGATCCATACAAATTACAGTAGCCCCTGCAAAAGTGTAAAGCATATGATACAGGATTGAGTCATATGCAGAAGGAAAGTAGCTAGTACAGTGTGAGTCATGAATTAATCATGAAAGGCAGATGGAAATTATTTTGAAAAAGTCAAAGCAAAGGCCATAAGAAGATGGTAACAGCAGCACCTCTCTGACTGGGTTTTATTTTAAAACAATTTCTGGCTGAGCAAGAGTTCTGAAGAAAACCAACAGCCAGTCTGAGGCCTCAGGTACAAATGGCTGGAGTACCTAAAGTATCCTGAAGCATTTTCCTGGTTTTCCTCAAACCACTGAGCAGTACATGCAGGGATTGTTCTGTAGGATCTGAAGAGCAGCTCCTCTTGTTGTGAAGTTTCAAAAAGCTTGCAGTCTTCAGAATTATCTTATTCTGTCCACATAGGGAGGTGTGTATAGGAAGACTACAGGGGTAGGTTTTGTTCTGATAACAGGACTTGTTATCAGTGAGACAATGACACTGGTGTTGCTTGCTGGATAAAATCATGGTCCAGCTCACGAGAGAAAACTTGCACACTAGAAATCTGTTCTCAGAAATGGTAACAATATAAAATATGTAACATTTGAGGTCTTTTACCTTTCAGCATGAAAAGGAGAGCTAAGTGGCTCTGGGAATCAGCAGTTGGACAGGTTCATACAGCCATAAGCCCTGGTAGGCTGAGGTGATAAAGTTTCCATATTGGTCCAGCATGGGAATTGGTTTTGAGAAGGGAGAGCACAGAGCATGGGGCTGAAGCAAGCTGGAAGGGCAACTGTCCCATGTCTCAGGTTATCCCAATATTTGTGATCTTTCTAGGGAAATACCATAGAATCTGAACACTTATCCGAGCTCACCGAGGAGGAATATGAAGCCCAGTACATAAAACGCCAGGACCTCAAAGGGTTTATGTGGTTTGATGCCAAGTATTTGAATCCTTTCTTCACAAGGAGACTCACACAAGAAGTAAGTCTGTCTTGTTTTCTCTAAGCAAAAACACTGTGGTAGAGTTGGTTGTCATTTCTCTCTGTACCATTCAAAGCTCACAGTGTAGCTGTGCAGCTTCTGCAGCTGGAACTGTGAGCCATCTCCTCTCTTACTGGTGCATATGGAGAGTGGCTGTAATGAAAAGCTGCACTGTAAAATTGCAGGTTGGATTAAATGAGTATCTCTTGGGGCTACCACCATTAAACTTTAAAAGGTGTATGGATTTATTGAACTCGTCTTTAATCTTGCAGAGTACTGTGGAGACTATCAGGAGTTTCTAACTACTACTGTTGCTAGGAAATGCTGCTGCCACTCACGCAGGGTTTTTAAAAGTGCTGCCACACAAAGTTCCTGCCTTTTACTGTACATGGTCCTGTGAATTCTTAAGATTTTTCTGCAGAGAGCAGTTTTTAATCTTGGAAATATGCACCAGCTTTTCAGCTGTCACTTTTAAGGCTTCTACACAGGGAGACCAAGACTTTGAAGCTGTAAATGCAAAATGACACCTGACTGATCATGTAACTTAACACTGCGTGGCTCCAAGAGGTGTAAATGCTATGCCACATTCACTCCTATGCCTCAGAAACCTGAGAATCCTTAGCCACATAATTCACTGGGTTTCCAATTTGCCATAGAATTTTTGCTGTGGAGTCAATAGTTTTGTGTAAAGTGTGCACATTCCATTTTCATCCCCTGCCTAAAGGTACTGGTTTTCCCTCGTTTTGGTACCTTTCTTTTCAAAAGAAAACTTTCAGCACTTTCTTGCAAAAGCTAAAAGCATATTTTACAAAAACAAAACCAAATCAAGAAACCAGAGTAAGCATTTGTCATTAGTGGCCAAAAGCACAGCTGCCATCAGGTTGAACCAAAGGTAGGAAAATAAGTACGTGAATCACAAGCTTCTCACTGTTCCTGGGAACACTTAGGAGTGAGAGTCAAAACCAGGCTATCCAGCCAGCATTAAGACTGTTGAAAGCCACATAGCAGGGCTGTCTAGAAAACACAGGTAAAAAAAAACTGTCATCCAGAAATGTCACCCATGGAAATAAATACTGACTGAACACTCCAGAAATATTCTCTGGTAGGAAATAGAATTGCTTTGCATGCCTAGAGACCAGGAGCAGATTATTTCCTCCAGAAAATGTTAAACTAGTCTTTCTCTTTTGCTCTAACACACAAATAGTGTTGTAGCTACGTAACAAAACGTTCTGCTTCGCTTTTGCCTCAGGACTTGCATAACGGGCGCATACAGATGAAAACCCTGACAAACAAGTGGTATGAAGAGGTACGACAGGGACCCTCAGGATCTGAAGATGATGAGCAAGAGCTGCTATAGCAGCATGGGGCAGGAACACAGTGAGTTTATCCCTAGGAAGAGGATTTTAGCATCAAGAGTCTGACTGCACAGAAGCTGGAGAGCTAAGAGTGAACTTTGTGATTTCAGGCTTGTCTTCTGCTACATGTTTAGGTATAGAACTGCTGTGCTTGATAGTACTGGTCAGCAATGGAAACCCAGAAGATCAGCCACTGGACTGAATGAAGAACCTTTTGTTCAGATTTTACAGCATAGCAAATTTCATGAAGCCTGTTAAAAAGCAGAAATATCTGCCATGAAATGATGACATTGTTTAACGGGGGGAGGGGTCTTCTTCCTGTTTGAAACCTGCTGTAAACATACGCTGAAGAACAGAGCCATTGTATGACTCTGCAAAACAGAGTGAATTGCACTTTACTTTTATATATATAGCTATATATATTCATTCACAGCATGAAGAGTCTTGACAGTTTATACTGTGAATTTGTTTCAGCACTAGTAAGGGAATCTGACTGGAATAAATGTATAATTTACGGGATTTGCACATTATGAATCTGGAGAAGATGCACACCATGACAAAATGCAGATGTTGCACATACAAGGAAGCACCTCTGAAAAATTATGCGTTTGTCATTTAAGAAATTTATGATTTCTATTTTATGGGATTTTATTTTTTTTATATGCTGAAGTAACTAATGCACAGTACTGATTATAGCATGGTTTGGGGGCTGAGGGATTGTAGGACAGTACAAAACTGCATCTGAAATTGTAGTTCTAATGTATTTTCTTTGGCTAAAGCCAGTTGCAGTTGGGTTTCTGTAACTGGCAGTTACTCCTCTCTGGCACTTCAGCTTCAAACCTTAGAAAACAGCAGCTTTTGTTTTGCCTAATTCCTGAAGCATCCCTAACACTCCAGAAGCCACTAGTGGAATTTTTAAGTTCTAGTGAAAACATGGTTTGAGTCTACAAAATCTCACATGGGTACAGAAAGGTTAACATCTCACGTTGCTGAAGCTGTTGGGAAGTGCCAAACAGCTTTCACGAAGCTGTCCTGTTGTTAATATGATTTTTCTCTTCTGCTTACACCATTTCCAAATCCACAGCATCATTCCACAGCTCCTCCAGGCCGTTCCGCCCGCTGATTGCCCGGCCCCAAGCGGAGTCGGGTGTTTGTTGCGCGTTTGCCGTGGTGACAGGGGCAGCAGTTTGCTCTGCTGCCAGCCCAAATTCCTCCCGAGTCATTTGCATATTCACTGTTGAAATGTGGTTTGGAGCTCTGCAAGTAAATCTGACACGCCAGTGCACATGCTTGTGTCTCAAAGTGTGAGACTTACATTTTTGGTCTGGTTTTGCTACTAAGTTTTTTTAATCAACTGCTTATCTGCTGGGAGGAATAAAACTAAGAATGTATTTAGCATCCTATACCTGGGTTGTCAGAGTAGTTTTTCCAAAATGATGCCTCTTGCTATAGGACTCCCCCCTTCCCTTTCCCCTCCCCAGTAGTTGAAAGAGCTTCTCTCTGCTAGTGGGGGAGCCAAGACACACACTGCCGGGCGTCTGACTGGGGCGTGAACTCAGCTTCTGGCATTGACTGGAAAGCAATTGGTGCTTGCTTTATTTATCCTTACAGAAGGGGGGTCTCTAAAAATCAGACTTTCTTCACTGTTCTAGACAACGGTAGACTTGATTACATTTTAGCTGCCCATCAGCCTTACTCAGTTTCTCATCTTGACCATTTAAGCCCGGGAGCTGGCTGGGAGGTCTCCGGGAGCTTCATGTTGTTCTAGATACTATTACACTGGGCTTAGTGTTAAGCCATGGCTGTGCTGAAATATAAGATAGCCTCCAATTTCTATTATTCCAGTGAAATAGATCTCCCGCGACATCAATCGAGGTTTGTACCAGTAGATAGCAGCCCTTCCATGACTTCCATCCAAACAAATTGATCGTTTCCTGCCCTCTGCTGGTAATTAGCGATAGCGCTCCCACAGCTAATGAGAGCCTTGTGCTGGGAATCACAAATTAAATTGAAGCAATTAACTGATACAGCTAGAACTAATGAAATCACTTCGACACAATTAAATTGAAGAAAATTTGGATGGTTTAATTTAAAAGCAACCGTTCTAAAACTTATTAAAATATTGCAATTTTCAAAGCTTGAAATTAAGACAGCTTTGTTCTCTCTCAAAATACACACTAACTTCCTTATTTTGAAACCCATGGAAGAAGTTTTTACCATTATTTCAGTGACCAATTTTCATATTCATTTATCAATACACTGACTTTTCTGTGGCAGCCATTTCACAGTCTGGATTTCTTCCTTTAAAGAAACATGCTTAGAAAAGAAAAACTCTCCTATTGACTTGACCTGCAGTTACTTTAGATAATTTCCTATTTTATTAGACTAATATTAAACTCTAATCCTTTTTCCACAAGTATTAGCAGCCCCATCCTGACTTGGCATCATCTGTGAACTTTGTGCAAGTGTAAACTCGATTTTTATTGCTCCTTTGAATACAGAGCCACCAGGAAGCACAATGCAGATGCTCCCAATCACTGAAGTTCTGCCAGACAACAAACCCAGCAGCTCTTTTTCTTGACGACTACGGAGCCATGCAAAGGAGAGGCAGGGGGAGCACAGAACACAGCTCCCAGAAGTTACTTTTCCCCTCTTCCAGCCCCTCCAACAGCCTGTGCTAGCCCGTGACAAGATGCCTTGGCCTCTGATGACAAAACCCATCACCCACAGTGTGGAAGGGTATTCAAAAGCTCTCACTGCCAGGCAGAGCCGAGCACAGCCCCATCTCCCCCTTTCCGTGCTGGTGACGTGGCCATGGGCACAGTGTTGGTCCAGGAGTGGAGTCACCAGAACTCTCCAGCTGCCCCTGGGGTGCTGGCAGCGAGGGGGCATTTCCCCAGGCTCAGCAGCCCGGCCTAATTAAGGATGCAACAGAGCTGCTCACAGAATGCAAGGAAAAAAAGGTGTTTCAGCAGTGGCTCTGCTCCCATCATGGGCACACAAGGTCCCTACGGAATGGCTGTGACACAGCCAGCCCACAGCAGGGGCTGCAGGCAGCAGAACCCCTTTCCATCTCCCGGCAGGTCATGCCAGGTAGAGGTGATCCCTGCACCAGGTAGAGGTGTCCCCACTGGTCACCTTCCCCAGCAGATGCCTGCTGGCCCTGCCATACTGTGGGAGAGGAGGCAGAATACCCTGCATGGTCTCTTCCCCAGGACAGCAGGGACTCACCAGGTTTCACTGCCCAAGAGGACGGCAGACCTGCTCTGCATTGTCACCACTGCCAGCTCACAGGTCTGCTCCATGCCTCAGTTTCCCCATTAATCAAAAATCCCCCTTGCAAAGCCCCCTCTGAGCTGCTCAATTCTTGGGGCTAACTCAAAGTACACTCAGACTAGCCAGCCTGCCAGCAACCCCTCTGCCAGGCAGGAGGAGATGCCCCTGCCTGCCCCCCTCCCTTGCATCCCCCACTGGGCCAGCTGCACAGTGCATGGTCCTGCCTCGGGGCTCGGGCCAGCACCCAACCACCCCTCCCTCTGGGCCAGGCTGCCACAGGGCGACCGGATGATGCTCAGCCAGGGAGAGCTCTCAGGTCCCACCCATAAGACACAACAGATAGAGCTCCAGCATGTCCTTCCTGCAGGCACACCTTCACCAGTCCGGTCCCCCAGTGTGGCATGGCTGGAGGCACCCTGAATCCCGAGACAGCTGCGTGACAGTCCCAGATGAAGGGATCATTACCACAGGACCTGGTTTACATCCAACCTGCACATTCTTTGCATCCCACCTCTGCCCTGGGTGCCCGAGAGCTGGACCAGGCCCCAGCCTGCTCATGACTCACCAGCCAAATGCAAGCAAACACCTCCAGTTTTCCCTGTCTTCATAACACCATGATGAAGATGTTATTTTTAACTCCACCACACCAAGAGACACTCATTTATTTTAAACATTAAAGCACCTACAGGCTGTGTCTACAGCCTAATCTAAAAGCTGCCATAAAAGGACCAAAAGCGATTGGCATTAGCTACCTTCCGGAGCTTAACCTCCAGAAGGACCAGGGCTGTGAGTTTTGCCTGTGAAACACCTTTCATCTTTTCCCAGTGACTGGGCAGTCTGTAGCTGAGGTCACCCACCCCAGAGAGGAGGTTTCCACCCGTGGGGCTGTATTTAAAGGTCAGTGGCACAAACAGTGGCTGGGGCTGCCCAACCTTTGAAAAAAAAAAAGCAAAACAACCAAAAACAAAAAACAGGGCCACAGGAGAGGGCACAAACAGCAGAGGGGAACATGCAGTGTTGGCTTTGTGCCACCACTGATCTTGGAGGTACAAAGGAACTGGCTGCAAAGTGTCACTGGCCATTACTTGGAGTAGTGGCGAAGACTGAGGGCAGCTCTGATCTGAGCTGATGGAATTGTCATCAGTGATTCCCACTTTAAATAGGAACAGGAATTCAACAAGTTTGTGCAGGACCTTCCAGAGCATGGAGCTGCTGGAGAGGCTGGTCCTGCTGGTGGAGAAGCCAACAGCTGAGAGCCACCAGCTGGGAGAGATTAATGCCTTCAATTAAACACCACAGCCAGAAGTGATGAAATCACTCTGAAGCAATTAAGCAGAAGGAATGTTGAGGGGAGGGTGTTTTAAAAACAACTGCGCTAAAACTTCAGAAGGTGCCCACTGCTTGTCCCAGCTTGGAGTCAAAGCTTCATTTTCACCTCGGACTATACATCAACCTCCATAGTTTGGAGCTACTCGAAGATGTTTCTATAGTGATGGCAGTGGTGGATTTTCACAAGTGTCTGTAATTTCACTGGCTTTCCTTGACAGTCACCTTATTCCCTATTTTTCCTTTCCTAGGACACATGGCTCCCCTGCCACCCCTGGAGGGGCAGGAACACATCACTCCCTGCTTACCTTTCAACATAAGGCAGCAAAAAGAAGGTGCCTGGAAATGTGGCTGTTTTGTGGGTTATTAACAGAGTCACCGTGAGCCTGATGGGACTGTCGGTGGAGAAGCACAGAAGACCTATACAGTCAGGTTAGTACCAGAGGGATCTGATCACAGGGACTGATGTGAAGTCATGGGCGATGTGGGAAGAAAATAATCCCAGAATAGGCCAACTACCTTTTGAAACTGCCTTATGGTTGTAACTGGCCTCTGCCAGCTTGCCCTCAGGAAGGAGTCTCTCTCCTAGAGAAAGATTTCTGGCTGCAGGTTTTCTGGCTCAGGTTGAGCTTTTAGTAACTACACATTGCTAGTGTATAGATCAATGGAGCACACGTGTCTGCGCTTGCCTCGGCATCTTCAAACTCAGGAGGCTGACTGAACTTGGAACACAAGGACCATTTGGAAATAAAGCCATTGCTGCTAAAAGGCACAAGTGTTCTCACTCAGACAGCACCGAGCAAGAAACACAGTGACTGAAGCACCCTTGCCAGGCACCAAACCCCCACCAACACAGCCCTGGCTTGTGCCCTGCACCAGCACCAGGCTCACCCCAAGCAGCTACACAGCCCTGCAGCATTCAACCCCTTTCCCAGCCAGCTCCGAGCTGAGGACCACGCCACAGCAGCACCCAAAGCTAGAGAACTCAATCCTCACAACCAGCACCCTCCTCCCACACCCTGCCCCACCGCAGCAGCCAGCACAGAGCCTACCTCATCTCCACGGAGCAAAGCCACCATCCTTCGTGCAGACTCACCCCACCAGGAACTGCCCTTATACGGGAGGAGGTGGGGACTCCTGTCTGCAGGCCACTGGTGGCAGCTGGGGACACTGATTGAATCAGCACCAGATGGTCTGTGCTCAGGGCAGGCCCTGCAGGTGGGAGCACCTGGGTTTGGACATCCCGGGTCAGACTGGGGAGGGACCCTGGCCTGGAGTTAATTAAATTGTCAGGGAATTTGCTGTGTGGCTGCAATGCCTCTGCCTGGAGCCGGTGCAGCTGGAGCGTCTCTGCGAATGCAGACTAAAGCACTCTCGGCAGGATGGGCTCGCAAGGGTCTGCAGTCTCATGCTGAACTAAAAACGTTGATCTGGGGTTTTCCTGGAGTAATAAAGGACAAGGGGGATATGTAGGTTGTTTTTTTTCCTGTCTCCTTTAGGTGATTTTTGGTATTTTTTAGCTAGCCGGGGACAGAGCAGCAGGCCAGGGGGGCTGGTAAGCAAAGCAGGGATCTGACACTACCTCAGTGGCTGGACCACACTGTCCCCAGAGCTTGTCACAGCCTGAAGCTGCAGCCTGGCTTGGGGTCACATCCTTGGCCTCTGACTATCCCAGGGTGGCCTTGCCTCGAGAGTCCCCAGGAGATGGCAGCAGCCCTTCATGTTAATGTCCTCTGGTGGGAAATAAGCCCTTGGCCACAGTTCTGGAGGTTCCTTTCCTCCCAGGGTGGCCATGGGCAGCAGGTAGAGCTGGGGCTTGGCCGAGGTGGGTGCCCCAGCCTGTGCAATGCCGGCTGCACCATCACTGCTTCATCCCGGCAGGAAGAAGGTTGGTTGCTGGGGAGGGAGAGTTTTGCTTGCCCCAAGTCCCCATGCCCTGACCTATGGGCTGACTGCACACCCACAGCATCCCAGTGACCCCTGCTCTCGCCTTGGCCATGCACAGCAGCAATGTTTCCATTTATCCCAGAGCGTGGCCACTAACACACGACTGAACCAAGCCAAATGTCAGTTTTGCATGGGGGAATTTATTTTAAAAATGTACAGTTTGTAGCACACAATGACCAGTCAGCAGAGACACCGAGAGCTTACGATTCCCTCATGTGCCAGGGTGCCTGGGACAGGGTACAGGAAGCAGTGCCTGGCACTGTGGGGTGGGAGGGGTCTGAGCAGCCATGCCCTGAGCCAGGTGGTGAATAGGCTTCCTAGAAACCTGCACCCACGTTGGAAACTTTGTCTTCTCTTCACTAGCTGTCCTAATTTTCCTTTGTTGGCAGTGTTTTGCAAATATTGCACATCTTTGGGTTGGGTGGGGGATTTTTGCATAGCAGGAGTAGGAAGCGAAGGCAGGAGCATTGCTCCCCACGTGGCCTTTCAGTTATTACTTGGCTCTTGCTCATAAAACCCTGCCCCAACCATCTGCATCTGCAGGTATCACACATGGGCAAAACCATCCCAGGAAGACGCAAGTGAACCCCAGAGGCATCGATGATCCTCTCACGTCACAGGCCCTGTCCTGTCATGAGAAAACTGCTAGTTAAAGTGGCTACATGGAAATGACCAAGGGACAAAAGCAAGTGCCACAACGGCCATGCTGTTGGGCACTAGGGAGAGCTGTGCAGCAGCAGCCTGCACTGATGGCACACGCAGGGAAAGCAAGGGCAGGACCGCCCGTGCCCCAGCGCCCTGCACTGCTTCACTGGGTGCCTCTGCAAGCAGCACCCACTTTCCCTACCACAGAGCTGACACCAGCCCCAGTGCCATCTGCACCAGAATTTGGCCATAACATCAAGGCCAAGAACCTTGCTATTTTGAAAGCCTAGGCTGAGAGGTACCAAGTTTGTAGCTTAGATGTCTAGTGGTGGGCACCTGCAGCCTCCCCCTGGGAGCACGACTGCCCCTCTGGGTTTCTGCAGAGCCCTGCAGCTCATGGGACTCTGTGAAGTGCTGGGTGCCCTGGGAAGGGAGGAGGCTGCTCTGTCTGTGCTAAGAAAAGGCAGTGATACAACCTGTGTCTGGGAGCGACTGCTAAAAATAACAGTATCTGTAGATACAGAGAGGAGGGAGGAAGGAGAGAGAGCTTGGGGTTGGCTTACAGGCAGAGCTGGCAGAGCTGCAGGCAGAGGAGGCAGAGCTGGCAGGCAGAGTACAGCCAGTGACCAGCTGTTTCCCAGCTCTCAGGGCAGAAAATGGTTCACTATTCCATTTAGCATGTCCATGATTAACTGCTGCAGCTCTGGCGATGATGGGCTGTGGCGTGGGTTTGTTCCTTAACCAGAGACAATGTAAAGCACTCCCAGGAGTAACAGGCTGGCTGAGTGCTGGAGAGCAGCACGTTTCCCACCTCTGCTATTGACTCTTCTCATCTGACCTTGAATTCATCCTTTAATTTTGGGGGGCATAACCAACCTCTCTCAGCAGCCTGGCTGTGTTGATCAATCAGCCTCTGCAAAGCAAAACCAGCTCCCACTGTGCCCAAGGCAGGGCACACGAGCAGCTCGGTGCTGGGGGTGGGATGGGGAGCCCCAGAGCTCAGCCCCAGGTGAGCTTCACCACGGGGCTACCAGCCTGCTACTGGAGAGAGACTGCTGCAAGCCTGCCCTGCACTGGTGCAGCACAGAACGTGGGGGCTGCTCTGTCAATGACTTTGCAAGGGGCCCTTCTGCAGCTTCTTGGTCCTTTTCATCCCGGTCTCTTTCCATGGGTGACCTGCCCACACTTATCTCCAAACACCAACTACAAGCCCAAGGGCTGCAGTAGCCCAGGCAGCTGTTCCCTGCACAGCAGTGACAGTGCATGAGCAGCCCAGTTGTCCAAGCTGCTGGGAGAGACCCTGTGGCCACAGCCCCAGCTCCAGGATGGTGCTCGGCTACAGATTTGATATTCCCTGCCTGGAGAGCACAACCTGGAACTGCTATTAATCACACTGGGATTTTTTTAACCCAAAATCTTTATAGACAAGCTCCCATTTCAATCTATAGGATGGTGGTGGGTTTGTGTTCAAGTCAAGGAATGAGGTAACCCAGCCTGCACAGAGAGTTGTCTCTTGAGAGGTATATCAAGATGCTTCATAATCCCAAGTGAGGTAGCTGAGTGGTGCAGTCCTGCTCCCCAGTGGGGAAGGACATGGTCAGTGGGGGCTGCAGGAGTTGGCACTGGGAGTAGGATGCCTCCTGATGCCTCCTGGCCCCAGCTCTCCCTGCCAGGCACAGTTTCTTAAGACAACCAAGTTCCTACTTGGTCATCAGAGCACCAGGATGGAAAAACAAAGGCCAAGGACCCAGAGAGAAAGCCACAGGAGAAACTGCACCCTGGACTTGCACCCTGGGCAGATTTCAGGCACTAGGGCGTCTTCTTTTTTGTTTGGTTGGGTTTTTTTGTTTGCAAGTGCAAAGACTAGGCTCAGAGTTGCAAGAGCCAATCCAGGGAGGGAGGCAAGACTGATCTTAAATTTTCACATCACTTCATCTGCAGAACTTGCTGGGGACCCATCAGACACATAGGTGAGAGAAATGCATTCAGGTTTGTCTTCCAGTGTGCTGGTAGGACACAGCTGGGCTCAGAGAAGGTCTTTCACAATATCTGATGGCAGAGCATCCCCCACCACGTTCGCAGGAGCCAAGCCTGACCTCTTCCGTGTGACAAGCACCATCACCTGCACCGTCCTCTTCAGGCCTGGCTGGCAAGCAGCTCCATCAGCCAGGACAGCCAGGGGAGTGTGCCGGGGTGAGCTGCTGGGCACCTTGGGATGGTTGTAGCACTTGGGGTAGTTACTGAAACACTCAAAAGTGTCATCACAGT
>VWZY01013055.1:249143-291219 GCA_013399075.1 Chloroceryle aenea | reverse complement strand
TCTGAAAGTCCCAGGTGGGTTACTGAAGCCTGGGGATGGGAAGGGCTGGAGGGCAGCGCTTGGGCAGCCGCAGCAGAGGAGGGTGCGGATGGCCTGGAGGAGCACCACATCCTTGGAGAGGAACTTATGGAAGTTGGGCTTGAAGAGCAGGTACACCAGGGGATTGTAGAGTGTCGAGGACTTGGCAAAGACAGCTGACAGCACAAAGGCCAGTGCCGGCACCTGGCTGGCATCGCCCAGGACTGCCCACAGGGCAACGACCGCATAGGGGGTCCAGGCAGCCAGAAACCCCAGGCACACAGCAATGCTCAGCTGGAAGAGAAGGAAATGGAGATAGCAGTGCCGTGAACCTCCTATGGCACATAAGGGATAATGATCCCCCCCAAAACTCAGCCTTGTGCAACAGGTCCCTGAGCAGTCGGTCACACCCCCAGGGAGAGGTGCTCAGCCTTCTGAACCCATCACACTGGAGCACCAGGGTGTCAGACAGTGCAGGCAGGCACCAGGGCAGCAACTCAGCACATCCCAGCATGGGTGCATAAACCTGCACTTGCTTCAGGTGACTCACACCCCATCCCACATGGGAAACTCCAGGATTACTTCAGTCTGCTGCAGCAGATGGGTACAAAGCACCCAGCAGCCCCATGGGGACCAGGCCAGCACTGGACTCCAGCCTTTTGGCAGCACCCAAAGTCCCTGCAGTAACCTGTGTGCAGAGCAGGCGAGAGGCTCTGGCAACAGGCCATGCTCACACCCCCCTCCTCTAAGCAGACTTGAATGTTTCCTTCAAGGCCAGGCTTGCAAGCTGTTTTCTTTTGTGTTTGGTTTTCTTTTTTAAAGGGTATCCACTTTTTTTTTTTTTTGACATATCCTTGGTAAATTATAGTATTAGCTTGTAGTCTGGGGAACAATGACTCATGCAAGCTTCTTTTATGATCTTTTCCAACGTAATTTAAAAGGAAAACTCCTCTGCCTGACTGCTATACATGAGGAGAAACATGTTATTACCCAGACTGATACAAACACCTGGAGAATCCATCGGGAGCAGCAGACAGCCTGGCAAGAGAGGTCCTGCCACGTTCGTCTGCCCGTGGGACAGGGGCACCCCGAGCCCCGGCAGCACCGTGAGCCCTCCCCTACCTTCACGAGCAGGCTGTGCACGCTGCGGACTCTGCGCTGCGGGGACGTGTGCTGCCGGACGGCTCTCCGGGACACGCGCACCCTCCAGAGGATCAGCGAGTAGGAGATGAGGATGAGGAGGCAGGGGAGAAGATAGCAGAAGATGAAGAGGGCAAGGATGTAGAGCGTGGCCTCCCTGCTCGAGGCTTTCCAGGTGATGCAGCAGGCTGTCCCATAGGGCTCGGGGCCATAGCTGCCCCACTCGGCCAAGGGGGCTGTGGCAAACATCAGGGCGTACGCCCAGACGCACAGCAGCAGCACTCCGGCGTGGCAGGGCGAGAACTTGTTGCCTGCAGCAGAGGGATCAGGGTGAGGATTGTTTCCCGTTGGCAAGGGGGAGCAGAGAGAGGGGCTGTGACCCCGAGCTGTCCACGCCTCCAGGCACCAGGAACAAGGCCACTCCTTGGCCAGCACTGTGCAGGCAGGGCAGGAGCTGCTGGGCACAGCCATGGAGAGGGCAGAGCTGCACCAGCACTCACCCTCAGGCCCCGGGACACACAGACATCCTCCTGTCCCCTTAGGTGGGCAGCCAGAGCAAGGAGACAAGAGAAACATATGGGTTTGCCCCAGTTTGGGCAGCAAGCGGTAGGATGAGTGGTGCAGCCTCTCTTGGTTTCAGGAGGAATTGCTGAGAGGTTGTGTGGCTGCTGGTGGCATGGAGGGGACAACCCACAGCCCTGGAGGGATACAGCTGCACCCATGGCCCCATGGCCAGCCCAGAGAGAGGATGCCTCAGAGCCATCCCATAGACTGGCATTTGAGGACCTTTTCCTCTCTGGCAGACTGAAGCACTGGGGGAGGCATCCCATCCCCCATCAAATCTAAAACTCCTCGATCCTCTAAGAGTTCAGTGTAAAGTGCTAAATCTTCAGCCATACACAGGAGTAACATTTTTCTTTGAAACAAAGCAATTAGAAGCAGATGGAGATGAGCCATCTCCTCACAGAAAACAGGCCAGGGTGTCACGGGGAGATAAGCCCAACATGCCAGGCTGCCAAGTGCTGGACATGGAGAGAGCAGAACCTGTGCAGGGAAATGCCACCAGTACCTGGGCTGCCTTTTAACAGCCAACTTTCATCTCTATCTTTCCTTCCACCTTTTTAGTGATCTCCCGAGGTGTTGTGCTGGCACATAACCAAGGTGAGTCTGCTCCACCATTGTCCTTGACGCACTGTGAGCTGCTGAGGACAAAGCATGTTGATGGTGGAGAACAGCCACAGGCAGAGGAGACATGGGAGGATGCATCTGGGGGTGCTGCTCTGCAAATCAAACTAAGATCTTTGATTTCCCACTTTATTTCTATATTTGATCTTTAATCCAATGTTTGCTCTGAAGATAAGTGTTAGATGTAGGGTTAGCAGCTGAGCTCAGAAAATTAAAAAGCAACACCAAACAGAAGGAGGTGTAAATGTGTAGGGGACATCCCCGGATCCCCTCACTTCCTTGGGTGCTCTCTGCATTGCATGCCCTCTACAAAGAGGTGATGCCCAAGGTTAGAGCTGCAAGCACTCACATTAGGCCTGTGGAGGAAGTCCAGGTGAAAACAGAGCTAGAGAAGCGAGCTATAACACTGTACACACAGCCCTCCTGTATTAATTATTTCAGTAAATTAAATATTTTTGGCCTATGGCTCTCCCACCAGGGACAAAGGAAAGCAGCTCTTCTGTACACTGACAGAGCTCGTGGCTTCCCAGATGCAGAGTCTGCTCTGGCCTAAGCTCAAGTCTGCGTGTGGACATTCAAAACCCTGTGACCTGCTGTGATAGAGCAGCTGGGACTTTTCTACAAAGGGAGGACACAACCCCCCTGACACTCTTCTGGATGATGCTCTGGCCTCTGAGCCCTGGAAGGAAGCAGGGGATTCCTGGGATGCATACACAGCTCATGGGCAGAGGGTGCTGGGGCTCCATAGCCCCACACAGGAGGGGAGGAAGGAAGGAATACACAAGGGATTAAAGCCTTCAGAGCCTGCTGCACCAGTGTATTGACTGGGAATAGGTTGCCCTAGATCTGCCCCATAAAAAAAAAGAAAAGGGGTTGTGTTCACAGAGAGGAATGTAAGTATAGATCAGATAACAGGTCCCAGCACCTACCATATGCTGGGTAACAGACCTTCAGGCAGCAAACCGTGCTGAGCACCGTCAGGCTGGTGAGGCTGCACAGCCCGAACAGGACCCCGCAGAAGGCGTAGAGGGTGCAGACTGCCTGGGTGAAGAGCCACCTGCAAGGGAAAGCCTGCGGGTAAAGCCAGCCCTTCGGGGGATCGGAGCTGTCACTGCAGCCCCTGCACCAGTGGAAGGCTGGGTGTTTCCCAGCTGCTCTCCTGCTGCTGGTCCCACACTGGAAGCAGAACTGGCCACACGTGGGCTGCACAGACATCAATGCCTGACTGCCCCAAAAAACACGGGCATGATTTTGTCCCCAGTTTGTTCCCTGAGCACCACAGTGACAGGCATGGATGGAGCCATGGGTGCAGGAGCTGCCCTGATCCACACCAGCTCACACCACTGCGGAGTCTGTGCCATGTGAGTGCCAGCTTTGAAACCCACCACTAAAACCCTTTTACAGAAAGCCTGTGTGATAAACCGGAGGGACAGGGAACACCAAAGCACCCTGTGGTGAGATGGATGTCTGTGACATACCCTGTGCCACGAGACTGACTCCTCAAGTCCCTCCACCCCCTCAAGGATCTCCCCATTTCAAGACAAGGTTTGTAAACTGCACCTGGGGGCGTTGGCCAGCACAGAACTGCTTCCACAAGGTACCTGTGTGCAAAGAAGGATGAAGTGGCCAAGGGGAAGAGCGTCACCGTCATGCTCAGGTCGCTGATGGCCAGGTTGACGATGAAGAACTCAGCAGGCTTCAGCACAGACCTCTTCTGATAGGCCACCAGCAGGAGCAGTGAGTTCCCAGAGAGGGACACGATGCCTGGGGAGAAGGCAGAGGAATGGTGCTGTATATAATAGAGCCAGGATCATCTTGAAGAAAGCAAACACCAGAAATGAAGCAAACACCAGAAATGTCTACAGAGGATAGAAAGGGCTCCCAGCTTCCCTCTCTGGAGTAGGCTGAGCAGGTGAGCCCACACGACCTGCAGAGCTGTGTGAGAACATCTGGAGCTGCTTTACATTGAATCTGATCCCTTCCTGAGATCCTACAGAGGTGTTTGGTAGGGGTTCTGGGTGCAGGATCTGGCCAGAGTCACTTCTTCCAGATGGAAAGAACAAGGTGGGGGGCACTTCCTTCCAGCTAGATAAATAACGGGAGCTTTGTGCAACTGCTCTTCTGATGTGAGGCCAAGGAGCTGGGCCCCTTCGCCTTTTTAATTTCTTCCTGGCAATGTCACTCCTGTGAGCCTGTGTTGTCCAGTATCACAGTAACAAAACAAACAAGAAAAAAGGCATCATGAAGATCAAGGAAAATCCAGACTAAACAAAGCAGAGTCTTTGTTTGCTATCAGTGTATTTAAAACAACAGTGGTGATTAAAATTTTATAACAAGAGCTTTCTCTCTTTTTTATTACTTAATTATGCTTTTGTAGAAAAGCAGTTTGTGTCCTCAAAAGGGGAGTCTTTGCTGCTCTTGGGGCAGGCTGGGTGGGATGAGAGTTTCTCTTTAATGGATTAGGTTGTAAATGAAATACCATGCTAAGAAACAGCTTCCAAAGCTGCCAAATGGCCAACACTAAAGGTCCCCTCAGAAACAGGGTTCTCACACAAGGACCTGGCCAAATCCAGAGCTTTGGAGGCTTTGGAGTCACTGGAGGGTAGAGTACTGAGATGTTTGTCCTTCTTCCCAGCCTCATGAGGTATTTTTTCCCATAGAGCTAGTCTCACATCTCTACTAAAAGCTTTTTATTATCTTTACTAACTCCTGGGAGCTGCAGATACCCATAGGACTGCGGGCAGTCCCACTGGTGTGAACTTGGGTTCCCCATCCTCACAGGCATGAAACACTCTTCTAGTATTTGGGATACAACTTGTCTCAGAAAACTGGAAGGAATTTTTTTGCCCTTCATTCACTTCTGACCCACACCCACAGGGCTAGGTCACCTCAGAGCAGGTCCCAGCCCCTCAGTTTTGCCTGCTGACTTTTCAGTGCCCATAATTCCACATCACAAGACATTTGCCAGCATCTTCTACTGATAGCAAGGGCCAGCTGGAGGTCCAGATCGCCTTCAACAGTCATGAAGCTGGCAGTGCTAACAGAGTCCCTTTCCATCTCACATCAGGTGGCCACAGTAGGAGTTACATGTCCCTCAAAGGTTGTTCTTCAACTTCCAAAATATTTAAAAGCATAACCCATACTTTCAGTTCCCCTGACCTCTCAGGGAATGCAGTCACCAAGCTTTGAACAGATCATCCTTGTGAGTAATATGGGGAGGGCCAAGGTGAGAAGGGCCAGTTTAGTTATTCTGCTAATGACTGAACACATCTGGAACATCAGTGACTGCAAAAGGCCCCAACACCTCTGGCGGGCAGGTACCTGGGCTGCCTGCAGCAGGGACACAGGTATCACAGGCTGTCTTTCCTTACCAAAGACTAAATAGAGCGTGCCAAAAATCAGGTCTTCTCTCTCCGACAAGGTGGAGGTGAACACGGATGTGTTGGAAACATTTCCCATCTGCAAAGCAAGATACAAATACAAGTGAGAGTGACACCTGGCTAACCAAGGAGCGCTCAGCTTCCTCGGGCCCCAGCTCTGTGACACGCTCCTGGCACCACATTCTAACCAAGGCAGCAGCGTGCAGCCCCCGGGCCCAGCACCACGGGAGGTGCCGGCAGCACTGACCTAACCAGCTGGGCAGGGGGTTGGTAACAGGATCAGGCTGGTAATCTCACTTGATTACCATTTCTTCAATTACAGATTTTACTGATTAGCATTAGTCTTGGATCCAAATTTTCTTTGCAAGTCTCAACTGTGTGTTGACTGCAGCAGACACTGCATGTTTGGACATGGGGACTGGGTGCTCAGAGCTGGAGGCTCTGTGTTATGCAGAATCCTTGGCCTTCTCCAGGCTTGCCCCGTCCTTCACCTGCCTCCACCTGTCCCTGTGTCCACATTGGCAGAGAGACTTGGTCCAAACTCTCTTTGAAATGTGGCCAAGACCTGCTCATGCACCATCCTGGAGGCATATCAATTGTCTACTGCAAGACGTGCACTGCATGTGCTGGAAGGACCTGTTCAGACCAAGGGACTTGCAACAAGCTGTTCATCAAACCCCAGCATAGGAGACCCCACAGCTGGGGACAGAAAGAAACTGTCACCCCAGTCATCACTGCTTCTGTCTGGGACCTTCCTTCTTCAGCTGTAACTAAATCTGACCCGTGCTGCCAGCAGTGCAGGCAGTGAAGAACTTGAGGGTGAACGCTTGTATTAACACGAGAAAAAAAGAGTAGTAAAAAGTCATTCTCTTTCTCAGGGTGCCTTACTCCATCATTGAATTTTATCGACCTAATTATTTTCCCTGTTATTTTGTGCAGCTGAGCCAAAGGTTCCCAAGTGCTTAGGAAGTTAATAGGGGGTAGTAGAGCAGAACAGCAGACGCTTTTCAGTATATTCACTCCCTTCACTGATAACAAATAAATGGGAAAATATTTTGTTCAGGTGAAGAAAAAAAAAAGAGGGGGCAAGAGAAAATAATGGTTTAATTATATGTTTCAATAGCTGTTAGCTGCTTGCTGGGATGTTTAATGCATGCAGTATTCCTGCCTCCTTCCCCAAGGTCCCTACCTGCACACCGCAGGGGAACCGCAAAGAGAGCCCTGCGGGGGCAGGGGAGGGCAGCTGAGGCAACGGGCTGCTTGCTCCTGCCCCAGAGCAGGATCTTCCCAGGGCCATGCTGCGAGCTGGAGCAGGGAACAGAACTGGCTGTGTGAGGAGGAGGTAACAGCAATATCCCCAGCACAGATCCCTGCCCGAGCTCCAGCTGCTGCCAGGCGGCTGGGGAGGTATCGCCTGTGCCGGGAGCCTTGGGAGACAGAGCCTTTCTTTCCATGAGTTCTGCTGACATGGACTCCACAAACAGAGCAACTGCCCTTGTTAGCTGTGCCCGCCTCGCATCCCAGGCTGCGTTCAGACAGATGGAGCTAATTGCTTGAAGTAACGAGTAAATTAGCTTTGAATGTAAGTGTATTTTAAGACACTAATGAGTGTTAAACTGCCAAGAGATCCTGCCAATACTTCTTCCTTCTCTGTGTTACTAGCCCACAGACAAATACCAATGGACCATGGTTCCTCTGGTCTACTTCATGGCTTTCTTGGGTTAGGTGGGCACACAACCTATGGAGTGTTTCCAGCTCACACAGGCTCACTGAAAAGCAGCAGGCAGGACTATCTCAAGCATCTGATGTTAAGTAATCAAATATTTTTATGGTCAGTGCCTACGTACCATGAGTAGGACGGAGTTGCCTCTGCAAGCCAGGCAGGATGCTGGTTAATTTAGTTAATGGGAGCTGCAATGGTCATCCAGGGTTCTCAGTTCACTCGGTTGAACTGCTGGCCTCTCTGGATGGTTCCTGCTTCCCTTGTGAACAGAGATGGTGGAAAGTGAGAAAATTGCTCTGTACAAAATTGTCCCAGCAAGTGTGTGCTGCACAGAAAGAGGCGTCGTGCACTGAAGACAGAAGGAGCAACAGCAAGCCAGGTTTTGGCTTGCTCACCCTAGGAGGCATGGCCAAAGCCCCTGTGCTGCTGGCAGACTCACATATCCTTGAGACGTGTTTTGCCCAGGTTACTGTTTTGACAGCTCAATGCAAATGTGATTTTAAATTAAGCTCCATTTACATCATCCTGCTAAACTGGCAGAGGGTCTCAGGAAGCTGAGCAGCACAGTTGCCTCCTTCCCCGCCTCATTTATTGGCTTTTGACAATGAGAAAGAGACACTGTGCCATTTTGAAATGTCCCATCCTTCTGCCCGGGTCTAAAGTCTGGTCTGTGGCACTGGATGAACGTTGTGAAGGCAAACATGGAAGTCAGGAGGTCTCACCACTTCTGTTTGGGTTTCCTAGTACAAAAGATCTTCTTGCCACAATCTCTCATTCTAGAGAAATGACGACCACACCTGGGATTTTTCCAATCTTTTGTTGGGTAAAACAAAGCATTTGTTTAACAACAATATGTGTTTTACCAAGAAACTAAACCCTGGCTACTATCTGCCAGCTTGGAAGAGGCTGCTGGCCCTTGGGAATTGATATGAGAGCACCTATGGGAAAAAGCACCAAGCAGAGTGAGTGCCCAGGCAGGCTGACACCACACAGCCAGATCACTACTTGAGCATATCAGATGTCCCCGACTTGTTACCATAACAAAAACACAGTATGGCAACTTCTCATAAATCATTACTTGTATTTATGTTCATACAGTTTTGATGTTCAGCTTTTAAAATTCATTATCTTTTATTAATTTCTTGGGAAAATAAGTAAGGGAAATGTTAACATTTGCATCTTGGAAGATTCCTACTTTAAATAATATAGTGTTGGTGCTAGAGTAGCAACCTGACTTGGACAACTTCTTGCTAGCCCAGCACACACTTTACAGGTGAACAGTCCCCTGTCCTGGCTTTTCCTTATGCTCCCCTGCTTCAGTGCACTTCGCTCTCTCAGTTCTGCTTTGGCACCAGGGTGGCCTTGGACCCACTCTAACATGATAGAGTTCATCTTTTCTTAGTCAACACAATTCACAAGGTGCTTGCTTTGCACCCCTCCTATCCCCTCCCTACTCATCTTGCCTGGTCACAGTGCAGAGGACCAAGCACTGTCACCGTGGCCCCACAGCAGCAGATGTTACTCATGAGAAGGTTATGAGAAGTCACTGTAACCACCATCCGTGTGCTTGGGCTTTCTAGCTGTGCAGGGGAGAGCACAAACTCCCTGCCCATCCCTGTAAACATCTATACAACATAATTACCAGGGCATGCAAGGTTGGAGTGTAAGCAGCAAAAAGCCAAGATCCACACTGAGCTCTGCTTATGGGCAACAGGGTTTAGGCAGGAAATTATCCCAGCTAATATTAACTTGGGAATGTGCACACCATTCCTCAGCCTGTGCTGGACACCCAGGGAAGCAATTCACTGCTTGATTTTCTGCCTTTGCACTGCACTAAAAGCATCTCAGAGTAACTCGGTTTGCTCTACGCACCACCTGCTCAGAGGCTTTCACTTACAGGCTTCTGCTGAAGGTGACTGTCCCCTCTGTGTCCTCAGCATGAATGATGGCACCTGAAGCTTCAGGAAGCTCATCCCTGCCTACCCAGCCAAGGCACTGGGACAGGCAGGTGTCCAGCCAGGGTGGCCTTTCCCTGTTTGATCCCTGGGATCAAATCCACAGGAATCCTGAGCAGATACCATGAATCCCAGACAGAGGCACCAGCACAGAGGTGACACCAGGCAGCTTTAAGTTGTTCCTCCTCACCTTGGTCTGTGCTGGGCCCATCTTTCCATGGATATTAAAGGAACAGCAAAACTGTCATTACCTGTTCTGGGAGCTGGGCAGCCCCAGGCCCTGTGACTTCAGTGTGCTCCCTCTGCAAGGGCAGCCTGCAGAAACCAGCCCAACTGCTGCACTCCTATGGGGCTACCAGGCTCCGGGCATCGAGTACACGCTGCCTGATTGCAGAGAGGCTACAAAGTCACGTAGAAGGGGAGCACAGCAGCTCTGGGCACGAGAGAAGATTGTTTTCTCCCTTTACAATATCAGTCATTTCAATAAAAGTATGTTTTTAGGATACCTGGTACTGTCCCTGCAATGTGAACCCCCTCCAAGTGCTTTCACACCCAGGGCTCAAGCTGAATCTCTCCCTTTACTGACCGTCCAAGTGCAGACTGAGACTCTCCCTTGAGATTTTCACTGACAATCCTGATTTGCTGGACATCTCTATCAGGAAAAAGGGAAACATTTCCCAACCATTCTTCACCTGCCCTATGCAAATATTGTCCCTAGCCTCAAATCCTCACCATACTATGCAGTGACCCATAAAAAATAGCAAAATAAATGGGATTTTTGTTCAGGTTTTGTTTAAAAACTTTTGAGTCTCTTTATCTTAGGCAAAAGTAGCAATGGCAAATATGGGCTTTCATGGAAGGCAGTTAGCCAGCTGCAAGACACTGAGCTGGGGGATCTAAGGCTTAACTGAAGGGAGCAGGCAGAACTCAGTGGGATGCTGCAGAAAAGCTCTCTGAGATTTCTCTATCACAGGGAAGCAGAAAAGACTCCTTGTCCCTTTTTCGGGCCACCCTCTAAAAGATTTGTGAGAAATGAGCTTTTCTCCTCACCAGCACATGCAGGAGCAGGCAGGGCAGGGCAAGAACATCACTCTGATGCATATTCATAATTGTCAGAGTGAAAAAGCTGTTTCAGAGTATTTAATTTCACAGCTAATGAAAATCCAATCTCAATGTGCTTCCTATGATGAATGTCCTTAGGAGCCCACCTCTCCCCTCCTTGTGTGCCAAAGCATTTTAACTGATGCTAAGGTTAAATTTATTAGAAAACCACCAAGCTATTAGACCCACAGTATCACACTGTGGATGTGGAAAGGGAAGGAGGGAGGAGGTTTTTCAGCTTCTATGTTTTTCTTCAGAATTTCTTGAGCAAGTGACTCTTTCCCCTTAACCACAAACAGATAAAAAATGGGCAGAGCTCCCACAGGCACATTTGACATGTGCACTAAGATACAAGCCTATGCCTTTTGGGACAAATGCATGCACTGTAGGGCAGGTATAACTCTGTCTGGGGCCCTCAGTTACAGTACTTGCCCACACAAGTGCCTTCAGCAAGCACTGCTTGTTGCTGAGCATCCCTATATGAATAGCCTGCAAGGAAGGGAGGTGCAGATTCTGGAGATGAGAGCCCTGCAGTGGTGCAGGCTGGCTGAGACCCAGCTCAGGGGCCAGAGTGCTGGAGGGGCATCCCAGACTGCAGAGTGACACTCAGGAATGGGACTGGGAACCACTTGTCCTGGGAGCAAAGCTGGTGCAGCGAAGAGTGAATCCAGCAGGAGAGGAGGATGAGAAGGTTCTGGAGACCAGAAGCTTGTGGGCAGGACAATGTAGTGAAAGGGGGCTGCTGGGTTCATCTCCTCCACAGAGCACCCTGGATGCTAAATGCTTCACAGCTCAGTGAAAACAATCTCCCTTACTCTCCTGTGCACTTTGGAGGATAAGGAACATCCACGTAGAGACAGGTGATTTATACCTCCCTGTACCAGACAGAGTGACTCTGGTCATGAGAATGATGTCCTTCGTTAACCTAATTGGAAACAACCTTCATTTAAGGCTAAGGAAATAATTCCTGAAATTCTCATAAGGCATAGTTCTCCCCTAGGTCATATTTCATTCTTCCTCAAGAGCTCCTGGAAGCAGAGATGCTAAACACAGCACACACACACCACCTCTCCGAGATGCTTTAGCAAAGGATATGTGTATCAAGAACATGGAGCCTGGGAAAAAGGAGGGATTGTGGTCACACAGCTGCACTGGTGACGAGACAGGTCAAGGCCCAGCATAAACAGTCTGGAAGGAATTGTTCCTGCTCCTCAGCGTGCATGCACACACGCAGCAAAGGAAGGAGAGAACTGGCAATGCTTGCAGGACTTTATTTGCTTCAAATCCCTGGCAGATTTCCATCCTGTAATATATCAGGGGGGCTGCAAGTGTCCTGGGAGATCAAGCTAGCAAAAAGTAACAGTAATCCAAAAGAGAACAACTTCTATTTCTGACATATTACTTGGGATGGGCCTTATTTTTATGGCTGTTCTTGAGCTATTTGTAAAGCACACATCTCTCACTGTAATGCAAGAAATGATAAAAATGCACCTCTTGCACTGATAGATATGCTGATGTCATTGACACATGACAATAAATCAGTTTTATAGAAATATGGAAAGCTATCATTTTTGTGTCTGGAACTAAATCACAGACTAGATCCTGTAAACTTGTGGTAGCTCTGTGCAGCAGACGGGCAAGTGAAACTCACTACAAAAACTACTGCAAAAATCTCAACCTTTCCCCTGCTGCTTTCACTGGGGGCTTGTAAAGCCTTTCCATCCCGGATGAATGAGGCGGAGGTGCACTTGTCAGAGCTCCTCTGTGAAGGGGATGCCAGGACCTCTTTCACACCTGGCCCCAGGAGATGCTTACGTGGTCTTTACCCTTGTGGAAACAAGACAGTGAGCACTCTGCTTCCTCACCAATTCACAACCCTTTCTGGTTGTGCTTGCCTGCTGGAAACCTGCCCGAGGCCTCCCTCTCTCTGAGCTGCACCCTCAGGTGAGTGTGCAACAGAGAAGGAATCTTGCACAAGCCTCCCCCTCTGCTGTCATGTTTAGAGGAGAGTCACAGGCTGCAGAAGCATCTGTTCAGGTAGTAAACATATTCACACTCATTTCTAACAGAAAGAACTGCTGGAGTTTTCTTCCAACTCAAAAATTTTAAAAAACTGTCTGAAAAACACAACTATGCTCCATCAAGACTAAATCTCTAACTCCTCTGTGAGGGACTTCAGATGAGAATGTCTCATCAGGGGCTACCCAGCCAGCACAACACAACCCTTTAAAATCAAACTGCTTGGCCATGTAGTCCTCGGGCACACAAAGCTGCTGTTGAATTTGATTTAAGCTCCATTGCTCAGACTGTTCTGAGAAGAGACAGACTGTGAAAGCTCCTTTCCCCTCAATTTAATCAGACTTCAAAATGAGATGAAGTTTCCCAAGCAGCTGCTGCCACAGGTACATTACCAGGAAACCCTAATATTCTGCATCCCAGACTTTAATCTTGTGTTCACAGGAGGAATCAAACCTAAACCTACACCCTATGTCTGTGTCTGGCACCTGGGAGGACACTGGCATGGCTGGACTGGCCTGATCACACGCAATCCTACCTGAAAAAACATACTTTTTTTCTTCTGTGATTGTTGGTTTTGCCCTTTTCCTCTCTAGACTTAGACAGTTGCTTTTCTTCAGCCAACATGCCACAAAGCCAGAGCCTTTCTTGGAGAGGAAGAGGAAACCTGATGAGCCTGGAAACTCATCTGACCTCCAGTCTCTTTCAATAGTAAATAGCAGGAATCGATTTCTGCAATTCCTAGCACAGGGGAAGCTCAGACACTGCTGCCTGCCTAGCACACAAAGCAAGTCCAAGTCACAGAAGAGCAAGAGAACTAAGTGACAGCTCAGTATCTGAAGGACATAGGGAAAGACAGCCCTCAGTCCCCGACCCCAAATCACTCTGTCGATTGCAGAGTTTTCCTGTGCCAGGCCTGCCCATCCCCATCGGTTACAGACAAAACAAGTCTGCTCTCTGCCTTCCCCCCTCGTTAGCCACCGGGGGTCTTGCAAGCCCCTTTAAGAGGGGGGTGCACCCCCACGCACCCTAAAGCTCTCAGTGAGGTGTGCCACTCACACACGCACAGTGCCCAAGGCTGCCCAGGCACCCAGGGCTGGCACTGCTGGTGCCCCCCCGGTGCTGTGCTCCATCACCCCCCGGGGGGAACACGTCTCTCACAGCCCCGGGGACGGCGCTCCCTGCCCTCCGGTACCTGGGGACAGCCCCAGAGACCGCGTCCTCCCCGAACCTACAGCCGGGGACGCNGCACCTGCCCTCCCGTGTGCTCTGCTCCCCACCGGGCACCCTCCTCCCCAGCCGCACACCCCCACCAGCTGGCCTCGGAGCCCCTGTTCCCATAGCAAGAGAAACTGAGGCACGGAGAGCATCGTTTAAAGCAGCACCCCGTGGTCACAGCATCCCCAGACTCACTTGTCCCTCCCCTTGGCCACCTTCTTTCGTCCCCCCTCAAGGGAGTCACACTTGTAATTCACTCACCTCTTCCTGAAGAGCTGTCGGGCCATCCGCCACGACCCCATGCTGTGCTGTGAGGTGCTCCAAGGACATGCTCGGAGTGACAGACGAGAGAGGGAGGTGGGGATCTCTGTGCTGAGCCTGTTGCCAATCGGAGCTGGGTTTTGTTTTCCACCCAAATCATTTGACCTGCCCCTGCTTGGCACAACAAGAGTCACAACCATCACTTGACCATACATTTGTTAATTGTTTCTACACCAAGAGCTTGCCAGTCATTGCCAGTTAGAAATGGGAACAATATAAAAAATTCTAGTGTGCATTTTTAGAGCTCCAAATACTGTCAGGGATGATGGTCAGCTTGGATTTGGGTGCTTCAAAAGGAAGACAAAGCTGGAGAAATGGACAGCAATAGCACAGCAACAGCCTGACGTACTCTACGTGCTTTGGAAAGAGCCTTCATGAGAAACATTTATGGACCAAACAGCTATGTAAATAGATACATACTGAGATTATTACGAACTGAAAGTTAGCTGTTTGTGTTCCAGCAACACAAAGGCCTCAGCCAAGTTTGAGGCCGCACTGTGCTGTCCCCTCCACATGGCCAGAGTTAACCCAAAGAGCCTGACATCGGTCAGGGAATGTGCCCCACTTTCTGCCTTTCACCTGGGATGGATCCAAGGGAACAATATTCAGTGACACACTAAGGGACACAGAGAGTCCTCAGCAGAGACACAAGCTCAGATATGAGCAGCAGCACTTTCCACTCCACATACCATGCTGTACCCAGGAACTGCAAAGAGTTACTAAACTTTGTGGATATGTTTGTACAACTGCATTATTTTTTTAGCATAGTTTCCTTGAGAAACAGACCTCCATATCTCAGCCCATCCTTCTGCAGCAACACCGCTCTCCCCCAATATCACTTCATTCATCATCTGTTCTCACACAGATTTGGAAGAGGCATTGAAGTCTTGGAAATAATTTAGTTCCCACTTGGTTTGTGCAGTGGGGGAACACCCAAAAGAGCCGTCTGAGAAGGTGAGGAAGCTCAGCAGAGATGCCACGGGCAGGCAGATGATCGAGCAGCACTCACAGACCCCTGCTTGCTGCCTCCATTCTCGTCTGCAAGAGACTTCTTGAGAGAGGCAGAGGAAGCAGGGGCTGTGGAGGTGATAAGACAGAAGAGCAAGCCTGCAGGAAACTAGACTTCATACAGTCAGTTGCTCATGGAACAGCTTTTTTCTTAAAGCTTAAACACATGGTGAGCTGTGCTCAAACCCAGACCTACCATGCTCTTTCAACGTTACTTTTTTATAGCAATGGTCAAGGAACAAGAGTGATCTTTTTGAAGAAGTACTTTTGAACTGGGATTTAACCAGAGGCTGATTTCTAGAAATCACAGTTGACCTGAAGCATAATTCTTTGCTGTGAATCCCAAAGATTTTGGTATAGCCTGTATTATCTCAATCATCTAATTTTGGGTTTTAAGCTCTCCCTTCCTCCTTCCTTTCCCCCGAAACAAAACAAAACAAAATGAAAGAATATTCAAGCTATCAATTCCCCAAAGGAACAAGAGCCCAATCTACAGTAAATGACCCCAGGGCACTGGCAGCAGCTTTGCAAAGACAACAGAACAGGTATATCCGATCTACACAATGTCACCTGTCCCAGACTTACTATTTCTGTCTGCCTGCCAGCAGAGTCAAAAGTGAAGATTTGCCAAGCAGGTTACAGCCTGTGATTAGGCAGACAGCTCGGAGAGCCCCGTTCCCCCTTCAACACCACCATCAATCACAGCACTGGGACTGTAACCCTGTTTCATTTTTTCACATAGGTCATCACACAGGGTGTCAGGGGTTGGAAGGGACCTTGGAGATCTTGGAGTCCAACCCCCCTCCCAGAGCAGGATCATCTAATCCAGCACAGGTCACAAAGGAATGCATCCAGGTGGGTTTTGAAAATCTCCAGAGCAGGAGACTCCACAACCTCTCTGGGGAGCCTGTTCCAGCACTCTGTGACCCTTACAGTAAAGGAGCTCCTCCTCACGTTAAGGTGGAACCTCTTGTCCTATCACAAGGCAGAGTGAGAGATTTTTTTCTTGGACTCTCCCTCTCTGCCCTATGGGCCACAGGCAAAGACTAACCAGAAGGTTTTGATTCCTCTTTGGTCACATCCTGAAGACATCTACAGTGGCTGTGTCAAACCTTGAAACTGTAAGTATCTGGTTTTGCTCCATATCCATTGGAGCCCCTTTGCACCAGCTGAGGCAGCAGCTTTGTACAGTAAATGCTGTTGGTCTGATGTCTCTGTTCCAGCTACACCTCCAAAAGAGAACAGGGTTTAACTCTCTGAATGTCTACTTAATCCTGTTCTTCTGTCAAGAAAAGCTTCCCTGATGGAAGATACTTTCTCCAGATGCCTTTGTTAAGTCTGTGCTAATCAAATCAAACAAGCATTTTCATGTAATTAAACATTTAGGTTTTTAAGCATACAAATGTGTAATTTGCAGCATAATTGCAGAAAACCAAGGGGAACATCAGTGAGCATGGGGACATGGGAACTCCCCAGTGAGCCAGGAGGACATTGCAGCAGCGGGGAGGACCCCCCCACACCTTTAGCCCCACCAGCCTCTGGACCTATGAGCAAGCGTTCCAGATTCCACTCTTGAAATTAAGCAAATGGACTCTTTCTTAAAAAGAAATTGAAAATGAAAGCAAACAAATAAAATCAAATTACTGCGGCTATTCACAAGGGGTATCTGGATTCACCTTCAGCCAAGGGAAGCTGATAGGGAAAGAAAAAAGCACATGTGCACATGCTACATCTTCCTGTCCAGAGGAACCCAAGAGGACACGTTATAGCTAAAGAACACCACAGCTCACCTCCTAAAGCTTTCAACCAGCTCTACAGAGAGAGTGACAAAAATCTACAGAAGTTGCCTTCTTTTGCAGCTGCACCAATGAAATCTTACACTCCCTGCTTGCCTGACTTGCCTTCCAGGGCAAGTCACTGCTCCCCAGCTGCCCCAGCCAGGCTGTGGGTATCGCTTTTGCAGCAGGTGAAGAAGGGACAGTGCAGCCCAGCTGCCACCCATCAGAGGTGCTTTGCAGCACTGTGGCCTTGCCCAGGTCAGTTTAGCATTTCAGCAGTCCAGATGGTGGGAAGTAACCTGAAACTCATATCCCTCTGCCTTGTAGAAACTACCAGCGAGCCACCAGACATAGGACCCTTCCCTGGGAGCACCCCATTAAGACACTGGTAGCACAGCTCTGATAGTGTTCGGTGAGATTTTGAATATCACCAGTCTAGATGTGTTCAGACTTCCCTCCATGGGGTTCTGTCCCAGTGCTGGAAGACACCAACCACAGGAATTTAAGTGTACCGGTGCTTTCAGTCATTTAAACTACATAACTGTGCCCCACATTGATATGGGCGAGTACTACAACTTCCAAGCAAACTGGACATTCTGACACACGTGCATTCATTACAGAGATGCGTGTTTAGAGTTAATTTACTTGTGTAATAACTGCACATGGAAAATAGACACGCAGCCATGCCTCTCTGTGTGCCAACCGTGATGCCCAACACCAGCCCAGCAGCAGTCTCTGGCTGGGAGCTCTCATCCTCACTGCACTACGAGAGCAGGGAAAGCTGTTTTTAAGAGGCCAAGGACAAGATGACACACAGCCACAGGCAGTGCTGCCAATGTTGCCAGGTGCCCAAGTTCTCTGCATGCTTCTTCCAACTCTGGCCATTATTTTGCATTGATGGAGAAATGAAAAAGCATTCCTTGGGGTACCAAAGGGACATGGCAAAACATCTGTTTCCTGAGACAAAGGAGGGGGGATGCTGCTGTCCAGCAAGCCAGCCAATCAGATCCAGAAGGAAGTAACTTATATAAAGATAAGACCAACAAACATCAACTGGGGATAGGAAAGATACTGGGAAAACAGTGGAAGTTCCTCAATACCAAGAGACTAAAATGATTCAAAGGAAAAAAAAAAGAAAAAGAAGAAACAAACAGAATGGTTTGGTGGAGAGCTAATTCCCATGCTCATGCTGCTGTGAAACAGGTGTCTGAGAGACCATCCAGATCCAGCATCATTAGAAGAAAATTCCAGGATAATATGTAAGATATTCTAATTACTAAACATAATTATGAGGAAAAGTAAATCACTATGAAAAAATGATCTTTCAAACAGAGTATAAGCACATAATTGACAAACTTGAGAGCTGCCATCCATCTTCAGAAGCTGCTGCTCTCGTGTTCATAAAGCAGAAGAATGCTTCTGGGGTTATCGTAAATTCTTATTAATCCAATAAATATTTACATAAACTTGATCCAAAAAATGAAAACTTTGTCAAGTATAGTTTCTCAGACTGAAGACTGGTAGGACTCTGCATTATCAAACTGGATTTTTTTCCTAAGGCAGCTGGAGAGATGTTTATAATAGTGCTTTGTGAAACATCTGGTACTAATCTAACTGAAGATTTTTTTAATTAGCCATTAATTTCCTCAATAAAACAAAGTCTAAATCACCTGCCATGAGCACAGAGAGGTCTAACTAAACCAGCATCCCTAAGTAGGCAGCATGACCTGTGCACCTAGCCCCCTACAGCTTGAATTTTTATACCCTTATTCACATCTTGATCTTCCTCCATCAAAGGCCATGTAAACACAAGTAAAATGGAGTCCCTGCCATGCAGGGGTGATGCCTTCAACTGGACCCGAGTGACATCCCCACCAAACACCTCTAGGGCCTCACTCTTACCATCTGCAGTGAGCAACTTGTAGCAACTCTCCAACCTCAGCCTGGAATTCAGCCCAGGCTCAGGAGACCCCAGCCATCTCCATGGGTCAGCGCTGCCGTTCAGCAGCCAAACCAACCTGCATCCCATGGCAAGAGGGTTGTGCTGGCACTGGTGACAGGTCTGAGAACGAGCTGTAACCAGATGGGCTCCTTTATGGGCTGTGCTGCTCAGAGTGAATCAAGCTGCCTTCCAGTCTGTGATGGTTGCCTTAATGACTGAGGCTGAGATTTTGACTTCTGCCTTTTGAACAGAAAGCTCTGTGGATGTGCTACGTGCACTCACGAGCTGCTTCAGCTATATAAAAATGCCATGGGGCTTTTCCTTGTAACCAATCCATCACCGAGGCAGCAAGTGCTGGTTTTACTGAACAGATCTCCTATGGTCACAAACTGCTATTGAGCCTTTCACTGTATTTATCTATTTTGGTTTTAGGAAGCAAAGGGCTGATGAAGTTCAGATTTCCATTTAGAATTTTTACAGCATTACAGCTGGGAGGTCATTTGTGAATTTATAGAATTTTAGTGCTTTGGTGGTACAAATGATTTATTTTAAAATCAGACAAGATTATCCAGTGTCCTCTGAGAGCACTTCCATCGCTGATAAATGCACTGATGGACTGAGAGACAAGACAGACTCTACATCATTGCAGTCAATCATGAGATTATCCTGAAATCCATGGACTTCCAGGGTCTGAGCAAATTTGTAAGTAGCCTGTTCCTAATAAGTATTGGCATTTAATTAATTCCTAGTGATCTCCTTGGCTCGAGTTGAGTCTTGAATGATAATTTTCTGCCCTTAGACTTAAGCCATGGTGTTTCTCTTCCATTTTATGAAAACAGACCTGGTTACACGCATTTTAAAGGTCTCTGGCAATGGCAGTGCTGAATACAGTATCCACATAGACAATTATTCAGTCAAAATGTCCATGAAACTGGTATTGTTGGCAGATAATGTTGCTTACAAATAGATATTCCTACTTACATGAGTGACCTTTACAAGAAATGAAAGGTGCAGCTTGTAGCTTGAACTTAAATCCACACAACTCTTCCAATCACACATTTCAGTTTCAAAAAGGAACAGGTATTTCTATTAGAAAACTGCAAAGAGACAACACTTACATAAGTAGAACACTTACTAACACCTAGGAATATTAGAAACTTGGGTATTGAGCAACACATGAAAATATAATTCCCCTTCAGCATAAAATTGAGTTTGAACATTAGCATCATTTTACATGCAGAACACTGAGGTCGGGAGCAGGTAACTGTGCATATGCACTCACACCACAGCATCAGGGGCACAGCTCCACATCCAGTGAAACATTCCATTTCCATTCCAATGAATTCTAGGAACAAAGCCTCATAAACATCTCAAATGAGAGGACCCTCAGCACAAAGCCCAGAAAGAAGACATTCTATCACAGTCGAACCATTTCTTTGCAAAGCTGTGTGCTTCAGGAGGTTTATAACAGCACATGAGGCTGACAACCAAGTGTGCTGCTGCCCACGGTCACTGCTGCAGCGACACCGGTGCCCAGCAGGGGAACAGAGCAGTCATGGATGGGATTGTCTTAAATCACTACAGCTAGACTTTCCAGAGCTTTCAATCATGCCTGTCCTTGGTAACTCAGACCAGCCCCTGGCTAGAACACAGAGATGTTAACTGGACCATGTTCAGTGACTCTGTGCTGGCAGCAGCAGATTTGCTTCCACCATTAGCACTGTTTCCCTGGTCATCTCCGGTTGCCTCAGTTTCCCCCTCGGAAAAAAATAGCAGATTGCAGGGATGTTGTGAGGCATAAGTTAAATTTGCCAAAGGTGTTAACATCACTAGCTAGAAATCTGTTCTGAATGTTTAATTTTTATTTATCATATCCTAAACATAATATCAGTGAGCAACACACAAATTAAAATGAAACCATTAGAGAAGCCTGCAAGAGAAGCAATGTTTAGCTTTTTCATGAAGTAGCAGCGACAGATGCAGACTGGGAACATGTTCCATAGCATGAACATGAAGCCCAGCTACAGCCCAAGGCGTAGCAAATCCTGGAAGAACCACAGTTGTCTGCATGCAAATGACAGAGTTGTCTGCAGGAACATGAATCAGTGACAGTGCATGTGTGCAGAGATTTGGAAGCGCATTGCTCAATCTCCCAGAAAGAGGATGGGAAAACTTTTCTCTCTTGCACACCTAGATTGTTCCTGCTGAATAAAGCGGCATGTACTGCAAATTGCTCTCATCAATAATCAAGCCAGGAGAGGCAAAAATAAAGTGACAGGGAGCAGGGATTCAGGGCTCAAGTGGCAAAACAGCTCCGAGGATATTGTGCTCAGAAAACATGATATCAAAACTATTCACAAGAGAGAAAGGCTTGAATAATCACTTCATGTTGGTCAGGGGAGATGGAGACTCTGGGGGTGGCCTTGCCCTTCACGGTTTTTCAGACACAAGTCCTTTCCATCACCTTCCAAGCAGGTGAGCAGCAGGGTAATGAGATGGAGAGGGGGAATTAGAGCTGCTCTGCCCCACAGTCACTCACCTGTGAAGTGGGACACTCGGGGAGACAGCACAAGGAGGCAGAGTGAACATGTGCAGGAGAGCCAGCAGCCCAGGCAGGACACTACAGCACATCAGCAGGAGATGGAAATTCAAACTCCTGTGCAAAAAGGGGACACAGGCATGAACCTGAGAGTGACTAGAAATAGCCCCATGAAAGGGTCTCACCAGCAGGACAGGGGCAGCCTCAGCCAGCTGTGTTACACAAGCCAAATGTTGCCGCATCCCGCATTGCCAGGAAGCTGAAAGGAGCCCTGACCTTCAGTCGGATGAAAAATTAGTTCATGGATGTAATCATGGGACAAGGAAGCACAGAGACAATTGGGAGGAAACTATCTCAATACTCCCCTGGATTAATGACTCAGAGCTGTCCAAACAGCAGTGTGCGATACCAAGGATATCTGCAGGCAGCAAAGGGCCCCATACCAGCTGCAAACACTATCTCCACCGTGCAGACCAGCACCAGCTGCTGGAAGAAGGGAGGGGGGGTGCCCTAAGAGACAGCATAAGGGCAGCAATCCATTGGCCATGGGTGGGATAGAAAGGTCTTGATGTGCTGAGAGGCAAACTTATCCACTTTGCTAGTCACAGTGCTGTACAGTGTCAGAACCAAAGGGCAAATCTTGCACAACATCCTTGCTAGGGACTCACTGCTGCCCTTGTTCAATGTTTTCCATACACAGCCATCAGCACACCTGCAGCCAAAATCTGTTTGAGTTACTGCAGAAGCTTCAGGTGGGAGCTGAAGGAAACCGTAACCTTTAGGAGGACTTGCTCAGCATTACAGACTGCACTCCATCAGGTTCCCACTGACATTTATCAGCTCCACAGAACTACTGGATAAACCCTTTTCACATTTCTCAGCCTGAGTTGGGAATTTGTTTTCCCAACCAAAGGCATATCTCCCCATTGCCTTCTCCCAGCCTTTGTATCATCCCACCCACTGCATGGCGAGCTACAGACACTGCTACACACATCTGCAGGAACAGCTCTGAACTCTGCAACTTCAGGCAAGTGGCTGAAACTACCTTGTTACCTCCATCATGCAACACTGACAATGCACCTTTTGCAGCTCTTGGGACAATACCAAGCTTTAGTAACCATAATTATGATGAAGAGTTAGGTTGGTACAAATCCTCACTCATGCTGCCTTACATTAGAGCCGTTAGAGATAAACCCTTTCACTGCCAGAGATGGTACTGAACCCCTTGTGTAAATCCTACTGTTAAACCCATTGACTGGTAAGTGCTCAACAGGATGGATAACAGACATGGCTTGCCTGCAGTCCATGATGGGCCCAGGAATACAAAATCCCGAAGTTTTAAACTCCTATCAGCATCTGCCAGGCAAAATTCAATCAGGACAATCAACAAAAAGATTTTGAAAGAAATTTATAGTCTTCAGTAAGTTGTAGACTAGTATCTCACAGAATTATCAAGTATCTTACAGGGGAAAGTCTATGAAAATAAGCAATGATGAGTTAAGAGGATCATTTGTGAAGGAATACAGTCCATGAAGGACAACTTGGGGATTATTTCAGCTAAAACTAGGGATCTACGAGTAGATTAATTTTAAATACAATGGAAAACACAGAACTAATCCACTAAGTAAAAAGAGTGGAACTGGAGAGGGCTTTGGATTCTGCTCAAGTGGCTGTTCTATGCCCCCTGCAGAGAGGCTCAAGAGGATTAAACACAGCAGATACTTTGTAAGTCACTTCCCAGCTCCACTGCCAAGGGCATCTTAGTGAAGCATTATCGTGCCCACTTGGCAGAAAACTTGTGAAGACCAGTTGAGAGGTCTCCCAGCCAAGCAGCTGCAGCTGAAGTGTTGCACACTACGACTCTTGGCTTTCACTAGGAGCACAGGAGCAGTTAATTTGAGAGCAGAGAATAAAACTGCTGATTTCAATTGCATTCACAAAAAAGCAGACAGCATCCTAAGCTTTAGAAAAGACAGAGCTACAACTAAATCAATGAGGTCAGAGATATTTGCCTGAAAGCATGCTCCTAACATTTGACCTCAATAACAGCAGACTGAAAGGTAAGTTCTCTTTCAAGATAGGCTTGGTCAGATTCACAAAGACAATCACCATAAATAGGCACAGAAGAAAATTCTGTAGCTGAATTGCCTGAATGTAGAGTGAGGTTCCCTGTAAGACTCTGATGAGGTTTGTGCGCACCCCACAACTATTTGGCTAGAGCAGGCATGTACCAAAACAGTCACATTACATCACACTAATGAAACTAATCTGGAAAGCATTACTTCCAGTCCCACTGCTCTCTTTTGGTGAGCCATGTCATCTCCTTGAGACTGTTTTTCAGTAGTATTTATTTTGCACACAATAGGGTATGAGATTCTGCTTATTACCACCCGTCAACCACACCGGTTGATTTTTATCAACTCATATTTCCCCCACTGCTTTGTGTTCTTATCTCATTTTACAGTCACTAGATTCTTACCTAGCCTGACTGGGGTCAGACTCACCAGCCTATCATTTCCTGAGCATGGCTGTGCTGAAGAGGCAGTTCAGCACCCTTGCAAGTGGGTTAGGGATGGATTTAAAGGGTAACATTCTGTGAGAACCAACGCTCGGTGATAGCATCCTTTTAAGACAGATCTATGCTACAAGCTACACATGCTGTTGCCCAACTTCCTACCATCTGTACACCAAACTTTCAGCTTTATGTTAGATAGACAGTAGTCCCATGCTTGTATACTTAGATGGAGGCATGAGCTAACACATATGTTGCTCTTGAGATGCACTCCCCACACACACACACAATTTGTGCTTGTGACTGTAATGGAATTATATATTAAAATACATGTTTCTGTTCTTGTATTTGGCTTTTCGATGCCACCCACAATTCCCAGTGCCTGCATATTCTGGCTTCTCACATCCCACTTGTACGCTGTGCTTTGAATGCTGCCTGCTACTTAAAGTCCAGGTGGCCAAAGTTTAACTGTTAACTTTCAAGATCTTCTCCCAGGCTCTCTCTAAGTCAACCCTGCTCAGCTCCACAGCCCCAGACAGGATACTGCAAAGTATGCCCAGGAGCATTCTGGGGGCTGGATCCCACCCACTGCCAGCATCACCAGGAGGAAACAGCCAGAACAGTAAGCAGGATGCATTAGAACATAAAACTAGTATTTTGAGGAAAAATTCACTTTTGCATGTAGAGTCTTTAGATACCACTTTGTTATCAAGCTCAATTTTTAAGCCAGTATTTTCTCCTCCTCTCTGAAGGACTATCAGGCCAATAACTTTCTCTCCTTATCTTCCTACTCATACTACCCTTTGGCACTGGTGTAATTTCTTTCCCACATTTCTTTACTCCATGGCTTGATAGTTTTTAATGAGCTTTTCACACATGTGACTATCTAACATTAATTCCCTGCCTTCAGTTCCTCCCCATGTTGTACAGATCAAGTTTAACCACCCTGCAATCAGTGGTCCTCCACTAGCATAAAATGAGCACAAAGATTATGGTGCCAGGCTTTGTTTTCAATTTAAAACTGTGTCAGTCATGATGACAAGACAGTGCCTTGGTGACTGGTGCATCAGCTAGTTCAGTGTCTCAGTCAGGTTCTAGCAGACAAATTTCCCTAATTACAAACCCACTTAAAAAACTCTTTGTTGGCTGTTGGTGGGAGAGCTGTTCACTGAACAGAGCTGGAAATCGGGCTGCCCTTCATGAAGCTGCTTCTGGGACAAAGCTGCTGAGTATCATGACACATCAACGCATCAGGGAAAAAACTTCTCAGCTACAGCCCATGAGAAGGTGGGTGAAATCTGGACATCCCCAGCAGCTGAGATTAGCTTTTCACAAGCACCATGTTCCGGAGAGTACAAATGGAGAAATGGGGACATGACTTTCAGTTTGACAGGGAAGGTGTCTGCTGGCAATGCATGAACCTCCCTGTGACTTTCCAGAATTGTTGGAGGAAAAAAAAAAAAATAGAGACAAATTTTAAGTGCTGTGGAAATAAAATATGCCATCACTTCATTTTATCCTGTCACTCTGAAGAAATGCAGTGCCCATTTTTAAGACTACTTTTCAGATGGCCATAAGATTTCTGAACAGAAAATCCACAGTGTCAAGCATTGACAGAAAAATCACTGCCTCTAGCTATTATCTAGTCATATGGAAAATATTTGACTGAGGAAATAAAGTCCTCATTGGAGAGCTTGAGTGATAAGCTGCAGGCAGAAAAAGCAGAATCAAATCAGTGTCAAACCTACATTGACTCTTAAGACATGTAAGCATCCTACTTGAGCTCAGTAAAAGTCACTTTGCCAACAGGCTTTGAGCCTGTTGAAGTAGGAAACACAACGAGAGGAAAAAGGATTTTAAAATCAAACACAGAGTAGTACAAGAAGATGCCTACAACCTGCCTCGAGACTACAAATTCAGGAAACTAGAAGAGCAAAATACATTGATCATACCCTAGGCTTGTACTACAACAAGGAACACCGGGCTTTGAGCATTCCAAGCAGGCAGAGTTCTGGGTGGCAAAGGCCTGTAGGTTTTGCACGTCTGCAGCTGTATGTTGCTTCCTAAGATCTCTCATTTTTCTTTCCCCCAGATCACGTTTATAGACCTTACAGCATTTTAATACATCTCAACAATGACTTTACAGGAAACAGTTGATTTGCTTCCTCAGTTTTCTGCTGTATTGCAGCTAAACCCAAGCAGAATGATGGCTACATACCACATCTTCACATCTCAACCCTGCATCTGCTTACCCAATTCCATGCAGAGCAAGACTAGGCAGACATCAGGTTCAAAGGTATCTAGACCATTGCAACATTTAACAGGCTGCACTTCAAGCAGTGAACACTGAACCAGGAAGAAAGAATTTAACTCCAGCTGCAGGCAGCACAACTATGCTAAAGACAAATTTGTGCTAAAAGACTTAGGTGTGAGTTACTAATATCTAATACCACACCTTCCATCTTTCATTATGAAACAGCTCTTGGACAGAAGCACCATTTTATTAAGCAGCACATAATGCTCACTGTAGTATATACAGAAGCACAGTTATCATGCTCTATTTCACAGCATTAAAATGAGCTATTCTCCAAGCAGGAGAAATCTTCCTATCAAACACCACAGGCTTCAATGCTGCCAGAAGAAATTCTTTTAATCTTTGATATGCCTCTAAATAGTCCAAGACTTTACGAGTCACAATGGAAAGCGAACCAGACTTTGATGCCTGAAACAGGCAGAAGTCACTGAAAGAGCCCAAGCAAACTGCAGTTTGAAAACCTAGCCATGGCAGGCTTTCCACACAGCCTGGCACTGATCTGTGGAGTACAGAATGCATTTCAAATGAATCAGTGCTTCTCCACCTGAATACTGAAACACAGCAGTAAAAGGGGAAAAAGGGATCTCTGAGACTGGGCACATGAAGCATCCCTCACGTTTGAACACCCACCCTGGTAGGGCAAGTGCCATGCAAAAAGCAAACACCCCCTTCTACCCTCAAGTACTTACCCATTCTAGAACTTCTACTACTGATTTACATGAAGAGGTTTTGTGCTCTCAGGCAGAAACTCTCTGCTGGACAACTGTGAGCAAGAGACAGAGCCTGATGGCCTCCTCTGCACAGCTACCACCTCCCCAGCACTGTGCTGCCAGACCCTTGAATGCTGCAGGCACTGCAGCCCATCCCTTTGGGACTGGAGGGCACCAAGGCCTCCAGCACCTGCTCTTACAGCACAAAAAGCCTGGGCAGATGCTGAATAAAACATCCCTTTAATGTACAAAGTCTCTTTAAATCTTTATCAACACAAGGCCCAAAATGTCAGATCACCTACATGGAATCACTGTCTACATAAATCTGTATAGCAAGAAACAGCATATCCTATACTGTGATGCTGCTCTGCCACTAGGCTTCACCAGATTCCTTAAACTTACATTTCTACTCTTCCAACCCTTGGCTATAGACTTACACTGTGTGCTCACTGCAGAAACTACACATAAATCTTCCTCTCAGAAGCTGGCCAGATTGATCTTACCCTGCCAAGACAGCGTCTCACTGTGCTCTGTCCTCCCAGCACAAACCAGGCTAGGCACAAGCAGTAACCAATACCAGAGTGCCATCTATAGCTATTTCACACAACTTTGCAGCAAAGCAGAGCAGAAAATGCACACACATGTTCATTCCTCCTCCTGGTATTAGGAATATCTCACAGAGAAGCTTCTGTTAAGGTCTGGAGAATAAGAGAATTTAATCGTAACAAAAGATGTAACAGTAGCTGCCCTAAGAGGGGCTCTACTCCTCCCAGAGTGAGAGGTGGAATATGGGGAATAAAGCCCCTCTCCCCACTCTCCCCTAAAAGGAGAGGCAGAGCATATGCGTACAGCCCACTGGTTTCTGCTGAGATGGCCCAAAGCCAGCTTATAAAACAGACTTGTTATAGCTAAAAGAATACATCTTGTCATTTATTACTGTGCGAAAAGATGCTAGAACAGGGTTGCATTTTTAGGGCCAGGAACCAAACACAAAGCAGAAAGAGATGGAGATGGCATTCTCCCCTCAGTCCACATTCCAGGACCGAGCCACCTCCACCAGCTCTTTCCAAGGGAAACTGAGTTCCTGGGGAGCTGTTTCATAGCAGTGCTGAGCTGACCCTTCTGGACAGAAACCCAGCAACACAGCCTGAGGAAACAGGTTTTGAACAGGTGATGTGGCAGATGGCATCCTTGTACCCTTCTGCTTCTGCCACTGAGTCAACCCATGCAAGCTGTGGCCAGTAAATCTCTACAGCCACCCTCCTCCTTGGGCACACCCAAGCACTGGCGCTGCCAGGCAGAGAAAGAGCTGCAAAGTGCTGTCATGTGGCTGCTGGCTTCTAGTGCCAGAAAGTGCCAAGGAGCCGTTAATGCAGCTATTTCCAGGGGTTGCATTCAGCATTCCCACCCAGCCACACTCCACCTAGGAACACAGGAGGAATTTTCATGCCAGGACTCAGCTCTTCAGGGGATACTCCATCCCTCTGCTAATGTGGGTATCTAACAGGGTTCTTCTGTACACTTCAAGGGACCACACAGATCCTTGTTATTAATCAGTGACCTTCTACCAGCCTCTGTTAGCCCCACTGGGGGACCACACGCACACCCACCACTCCCAGTGTGCAAGGGACGTGCAGCCGACCACACAGGAGAGGGAGAGGAAGAGGCCTCTCTTCTCCATCACAGAGCTGCTTTGTAGGAAGGTTCATCATGAATGTACTAGTTAGCATAAGTGCACTAAGACATGTAAACAGGCTGTTTCTGGTTGGCAGCATCTATTTTGATTAACAATTTATTAGGGCTTGGGGGTTACACATGCCACTGGCAAGGATCCACAGCTCTGTCACTACAGAAGCCCAGTCTTGCCTAACTGGAAGGTAAAGAGCAGAGTAGTTTACAGGTGAGCAGTGATGGAGAGGTGTGCAGAGATCACTGCGGTTTGGAAAGCTGGTCTGTGAAAATTTCAGGTAAGGCAGTTAAATTGTGTGCACGCTGCACACAAAGCTACAAAACAAATTTTACTTACTCTGGGGGAAAGCAACATTTTTCACTAAGGACTTGATGAGCAGTTGTGGGTTGATTTTTCTTTTTCTTTTTTTAAAGCAGGTTGATGATGAAAAATCTCAGAAGAGTGTGACTATCATGAGAATGATTTCTAAAGCAGGAAGCATGACAGCCCCACACCCACAACAGCAGAAGCAGCTGCCACATGCAAGTTGTCAGCCACACACTGCAGGTCTGATCCTGCACTACTTAACGCTCCTTGGAGCTTTGACATTGTCTTCAGTGCAGTGAACTGCACAATGCAGAATTAGCTAAAAGCCAGTACAAGAGAGGAAAACCAACTAAGTGGATTCCCCAAGTCAGAAGCTATTTCACATCCTCATTTCAAAGTAGGAACTGCCTGAAGTACCAGAACTACCATCAGTTACATTCAGGATCTGCAGCAGTGAGAAAGGATCCCACCCATATCAGTAATTAAAACTATTTCTAACCTCATCTGAAGCTCCCTGCAATATGACTTCAGTGCCTCCCAGATTCTGAATGGTGGAAGAGAAATTTCTTCTTGATGTTATAGAGGAAAAAAAGAAAAAAGAAAAAAGAAAAAAAAAAAAGAAAAGAAAATAATCAGAGCAGGTTGTTTCATTTTTATCTGGAACATTTCCACCTGCCCACCTCCTTTCTGCACAAAGCCTTCCCAAGTTCAGTGGAAGTCCAGGCCTGGCTTTAAGCACAGGCAACAAAGGAAGCTGCTGGGTGTCAGGCAGATTACCATGGCCCCTTTGCCTCTGGTACCACAGTGGAAAGCCAACCTCACTGCTGCCAGCTGACAGATCTGGAGCAGGGGCAGCTGACTGTAGTGGTGAAGCAGCAGCAGTCATAGCCTCTGCCCCTGCTGTTTCTCAGGGCAAGGAGACAGCAGACCCAGATCTCTGGGAAGGCATCTGTGACAGCATGGCCCAGCTCAGGGAAGTATTTTGCCTGCATTTGAAAAAGCTTGGAGCAACCCTGCTTTACAAAATGACAGAAGCCAACTGGCAGCACCCCACTGTCCTTGAGCAAGGCACTGACTCCCCCACTTGCAGCAACTAAGATGAACAGATCCTTTATTTTGCAGGGGTCAAGGCAGCAAAGCAGCTCTTCCCAGAAAAAGAACTCCTAGCAGTGCCAGAGCTCCCATAGCCTGTCTCCCTGTGACTACAGCAAGAGCAGCACAGGCAGGGAAACAAGGAATTGTAAGGATTGTTCCCAAGGGAAACAAGGAATTGTAAGGATTNGCAGTGCCAGAGCTCCCGTAGCCTGTCTCACTGACTACAGCAAGAGCAGCACAGGGCAGGGAAACAAGGAATTGTAAGGATTGTTCCCAAGGGAAACAAGGAATTGTAAGGATTGTTTCGCTTTGGGCACTGCTACTGCTGCAGACTCCTGGTTACAGGTCAGGGATCCCCACAGCTCCACACGGACAGTCTGGCTGCAGGGAGATGCCCAACAGCACACCACCTACCCCCAGCACTACACAGGTTACCTTGTCGCAGGGCTCTAGGCTCTTGTCTGAACCAAGGACCCACTCACTACACAGCATAAAATATGCTAAGATATTTTCAATGCAGAGTGCTTTCAGTGCTGTAAGGAACAGCCCTGCTTTCCACACATTAGCACATTCAAATCTGTACAGCAAGCCTGTCAAACAAAGCAGCTGCTCTCTGGCTCTCCTACACCTCTCCTCCAAGGGAAGAGCTTCAATTACGTGGCACGTCTGCAGGATTTGAGAGTTAAAAAGAGCTGCCACCAGATCACATACGTTAACCTTTTGCCTTCCTCCAGGCACTGGGTAAGATCTGATGCACTAGTCTGTTCATTTTCATAGGGTGGCTCAATGCAAAAGGTTGCCCTCTGAGTTTGCATTTCACAGCAGGGGTGTAGGAGTATAAAACCAGAAAGCTACTTAATTACTGATTCCCTACCCCTACATTTTCAAACTGGCAAGGCAAATTATGGATAACATTTTGTAGGAGAATATGATCAATCCTAGAAAAAAAATTGATTAAAAGTAACTGCAATGTATAACATTAAGTAAAATAAGACAAGAACTCTAAGACATTTACACACAATCTTCAGACAAACACAACCACAATCCTACGATCTTCAGGAGGAAGCATGGAACATCCTTCACAAGTAACACTCAGGAACATTTGCAGCCCAGCTCCATCGCTGCTTAGATACCACAGTAATAGCCATGCTAAAAGGCCTAATTAACTCCCACTGATTTCAGAGAAGTAACTAAATTAGGGCCAAAACAGGTACATCAACATGTTACCTTAACTTGCTGTCACCTCTTGCTTTTCTCTCAGTCATTCTGGCAACATACCAATTATCACCATGCTCAGATTAGCTCTTCTTTCTAAACAAATACTGGACAGGATAATCTTTTCCCCTAAAAAGATTCTACAGCACAATTAGCAACATATACTAGACTCTTGTAACCAGTCATCTTTCAGAAAAAGAATAAATTTAAGGAGCTGTTGGATCAAACCATCAACTCTAATCCACTTGACAGTATATTGAACCTTTAAGCTTCTGTTGAGAGCAGACACACATACAGGTCTGTAATCAGAAATGTCAGACAGGGAGACAGAACAAAGTCTTGTTTTATATGCACCAGAAATACATCAGCACAAGAAGCACAGCAGTGTAAAAGATTTCCTGCAAGAATATTTTAGTTACCTTGAGCCTGATTTTTATAATCATCCCTGATAGTTGCAGTAACCAGATCGTAAAGTTAGAGGACTTGTAGAAATGGCACTTCAGGCCCTGAAGCATTTGCCTGAAATGCTTTAACACAAAGAACAAATAAAAATGATCTAGTTTGGAACTTGAGAAATTATCCTGCTCCAGAGCTAGCAGGATAAAAAAGGAGCCAGAAGGCCTAGCTCAAGTGCCAAAATGTACATCAGTAGTATCGCACAGCTTCGGTGAGATGCAGCTTACATCAGGAAGCCAGTTAGAAAGTGCAAATGAGACAGAGTCAAGGCTGGAAATCGATGCAGGTTAGCTTCACATTGCACAGGAAACCTGCTCTCCACCCCACGTTAGTCTGTCTGCTGCAGACTGCTGACATATTGGCTTACATGCTCTTATGGAACTGAGTCATGCTGCTAAAGACTTGAAAATAAATGGGTTTTTTTATAAAGCTCTGCATTCTGCACACAGTGCATCCAACTCCATAAAGCTGAGGCTCCTGAAACACACACTCTTGACCGTGTTGCCCCCAGGATTCCCTTTGTGCACCAACTCCTTTCTGCATGCAAAACATAGTTGTGGAACAGCTACATGCACTCGACTTTAAGAAAAGAGTTAAGCCTTTTCTTAAAGGCCTCTTTATTTTAAAATTCCTTCAAAACATAAATTAATTTAAACAAATCAGATGCAAAACACCTGCATTTTAAATTAGCATATATTTTACTGTATCAATCACAGCAACTTCATACAGTAAGATACACAAAAATAGAGCATGGTATCACTTCAATTCAACACAGTTTTGTACCACAGTATTCCATGACATATATACAGAGGACTTTTCTTTTTTCAAAGCAAGTATAGTCCCTGCTATGGTCACCGTAAAAATTACGTGGCATCACAGTTTTAGTTATTCACTGTAGTGTGAGTAGCCATATGGAAATTGAACTAGTGAACTAGAAGATACACTGTATAGCAGCCAAACAGGCATGACACTTCAGAAGATAAACAAAACCAAAATAACCACCAAAATGAAAACCACCCTTAGACTGTATTGTAATAGTAAAATCATTTTTAGATTCTTCACTATATACATAATATATCTACATTTGTGTCATATTTATATATATATATGTATTTATAAAAAAAAATACAAGATTTTGAAAACCTTAAAATCATTCACCTAAACAATATTCACCCCAACCTTCAGGGTCGGCAAGGCAAGTCTATGCCTGCCTACAACATTATGCTCAGTTGCAGCCTCTTGAGTCAGAAATTTCCCTGATTGCTAAACCCACACCATTTACTTTGTTTCTTAGTGCAAACTGTACAGTAACTTATTGTTCTCAGCCCTCTGTAAGACTCGGGTTTCATCTGATTTCTGTAATACTTTTGACACCCATTTATGGCTAAAATTATTTTAGCTATTTTACAACATTAGCCTATGTANGTAATCAGAAATGTCAGACAGGGAGACAGAACAAAGTCTTGTTTTATATGCACCAGAAATACATCAGCACAAGAAGCACAGCAGTGTAAAAGATTTCCTGCAAGAATATTTTAGTTACCTTGAGCCTGATTTTTATAATCATCCCTGATAGTTGCAGTAACCAGATCGTAAAGTTAGAGGACTTGTAGAAATGGCACTTCAGGCCCTGAAGCATTTGCCTGAAATGCTTTAACACAAAGAACAAATAAAAATGATCTAGTTTGGAACTTGAGAAATTATCCTGCTCCAGAGCTAGCAGGATAAAAAAGGAGCCAGAAGGCCTAGCTCAAGTGCCAAAATGTACATCAGTAGTATCGCACAGCTTCAGTGAGATGCAGCTTACATCAGGAAGCCAGTTAGAAAGTGCAAATGAGACAGAGTCAAGGCTGGAAATCGATGCAGGTTAGCTTCACATTGCACAGGAAACCTGCTCTCCACCCCACGTTAGTCTGTCTGCTGCAGACTGCTGACATATTGGCTTACATGCTCTTATGGAACTGAGTCATGCTGCTAAAGACTTGAAAATAAATGGGTTTTTTTATAAAGCTCTGCATTCTGCACACAGTGCATCCAACTCCATAAAGCTGAGGCTCCTGAAACACACACTCTTGACCGTGTTGCCCCCAGGATTCCCTTTGTGCACCAACTCCTTCTGCATGCAAAACATAGTTGTGGAACAGCTACATGCACTCGACTTTAAGAAAAGAGTTAAGCCTTTTCTTAAAGGCCTCTTTATTTTAAAATTCTTTCAAAACATAAATTAATTTAAACAAATCAGATGCAAAACACCTGCATTTTAAATTAGCATATATTTTACTGTATCAATCACAGCAACTTCATACAGTAAGATACACAAAAATAGAGCATGGTATCACTTCAATTCAACACAGTTTTGTACCACAGTATTCCATGACATATATACAGAGGACTTTTCTTTTTTCAAAGCAAGTATAGTCCCTGCTATGGTCACCGTAAAAATTACGTGGCATCACAGTTTTAGTTATTCACTGTAGTGTGAGTAGCCATATGGAAATTGAACTAGTGAACTAGAAGATACACTGTATAGCAGCCAAACAGGCATGACACTTCAGAAGATAAACAAAACCAAAATAACCACCAAAATGAAAACCACCCTTAGACTGTATTGTAATAGTAAAATCATTTTTAGATTCTTCACTATATACATAANCCCCCCCCCACCCAAAAAAAAAGGTAAGACAAACAATCATTCATGCATGTTTCTGTCACGCAGGAATCAATGGACATTTAAGTTTAGAAGCCTACACTCTAACAATGCTTAAAAGAAAAACTAAGTGAATCATTTTAGTGCAAAGTGGACTACATAGTTTACATCTCAGCTAGAGTTCTTTACAGGTATTTTAAACACATTTAATTCTGCACATCAGATTAGGTTTCCTGATACTTTGTTCTAACTAGCTAGTTGGAATAAGGAAGTTAGGATTCTTGTGGGATTCCTTTTAATAAAAAAAAATAAATCTAAAGCCTATTCATAATCAGGTGTTATTTGGGAGTCAGACTGTACAGAGCCTAGCACAGCTGAGTCCTGGCTCTCGGCGAGGGTTCCCGTGTGCTACAGTAATGCAGATAAATACTATTACCTGATTCACATCCACACTGATGGGTTTACTTTAACAGGAGTCACAAATGAGCTCTGATTTTATACCAGGTCAGTGCTTTACTTGCTGGACTACACTACAGACTTCACAGTGAATTTGGAAGCAAGCATAACATTTATACTTACAATTTCCATAAGCACAAAGGAAAAGCGTGCACTGAGAACAGAAATCCTGCAATTCTTAGACTCCACTCAGACTAGTGGTAGCCTTATCAGAGGAAAAAAAAAAGTCAGATTAAAAACCAAAAATTGATCAGAGCCAAGAACATCAGTCTGCCACAGTGACTATAATAAGCTATGAAATACAGTACAAGGAAAAACAAAAAGTCACCTGAATAAAAAACCCAGAGAGACTTCATACTTATGATTCTACCACTTTTAAGAACAACATATTAAATATTTATTAAAAATAAACTGTTTCCAAATCACCTATTTACAGTACAAAGAACAGTACTTAATACATGTGCAACAGAAAGTGAAGAAAATCAGTACTCATCTGGAAGGACAAAACCCTAGGCATAATTTAGTTGACATGAATACAGGTTCACCTTTGTAAAATACCATACAGTAAAAACCAGTAGGATGATGTTGGCAACACCAGAAAAATAAAGCACGTATTGTCCAGATTCAGATTATATAAACTGAAATAAACAACTGGGAGATAAGGGGAGAAGGAAGAAACACAAAAACAAGAGGAAGAGATGCTGTGGTGTTTGCATTTTGGAGATCAAGAAATGCAGACACCCATCAAAAGATTAGTCCTTGTTGGCAAAACAAGTCATTCACATATTTCTTGCACATTTTGAAGTCATACCTTATCAAAAACTGGCAGTAGTTCCATTATTCATAGAAAATGAGAATCTTAAATTTTTAGACTTTATTTTCAAGCCTTGCATGGTTTGAGTTGGGCAAGGAGGTGACTGCAATGCAATAGGAAGGTGTGATGTCACTTTTCTCAAATACAACAGCTGCCAAGTTTTAAAGAAAAATATGCTCTTCTCCCCCTCTAAATTGAAAAGTAATGATCATTTAGGAGTTACCTAAATTATAGCAGCATGAAATCTAATGTGTCTGCAGCATCTGTGGAGCCACAAAAAATCAAGAACTGGCACCTGACATCACTGAACCATGATTCCAAATATTTGGACATGTGATTTTGGTAAGAGGTCAGTGTATTTCCTTATCAGTGGAGTCAGAACATCAGTTAGGATAGCCCTTTCCCCTCCCCCTTTCCTTCCCCTCCAAAGCAGACTGATCAAGTCTATCTGTAAACTACATGAGACAGTTGGGATGATTTATAGTTTAACTGATTATTAGGCATGAATCTGTGAAGCTCACTCTTCCTACAGCAGGGATCATAATAGTAGGCGTTGAGGCAAGTGTCACACGAGACCTTTGAGCAAAACGTGCAAGTGTTTGCAGCTCCAGATCGGTTACAAAAGCCACAGCGCGAGGTGCTTGAAGGTTTGGATTTTGAACTGAACTGAGCAGCTCTCTCTTGACTCTGAGTCTGTGACGTGTACTGGGATTTCTCCCTCAGAGCAGACGCAGGAGACAAGCCATCATTTGGAAGTGGTTTGATTGAATAGGTGCTCTGCTTCACTGCTGGGTATTCCTGCCTGGAGTTGAACAGATTGTCACACTTTTGGCAAACAGGAGTGCCACAGGGTATGCCACAGTTTTGGCACTTGACGGAAGCTGTCTCTTTGGTTAGGTGGGTGCGTTTGTGGTAAACAGGGTTGGCATCATTTTTTAACAGCCACACATCGGGCTTAATAGCTTCTTGTCTTTTAAAATTTAACACACTTCTAGAATCGGGATCAGTGTATAAATCTAAGTCCTCTTGAGCAGAAAAATAGGAGCTGTAAGGGACATTTGTTCTTAGCATGCCATTGTGATGAGAGGAAGTTGGCAAGAATTCATCTGAACACCCATGTGGGGAGCTTGACATTGTCAGAAGAGAAGGAGATGGACGGATAATTTCATCTTTAATGTCATCTTCCGCATCAACTAAAATTGGTTCTTTCCTGAGACTCAGAGAGCTCATCAAAGGTGGTTTCTTACTTTCCCAATAATTATCATATGCATCCACCGATTTGGAAGGTTTGCTCACTTTTGGCTTGAAATAATCTTTAGACGCCCGTTCACTTGCTGATTTCTGGAGTACCATTCGTGCCATGGAAGTATTTAAGTTTTCTTTGCACTCTGCACGCCGTTTCATGGCTTCTGAGCAGCCTCTGACATCTTCATTACTATTTTTTCGTTCATTTATGACATCAATCTCTGAATAGCCTTTATCCTTCACTTGCAAGTGAATCTCAAGAAGCTGCTCACATTCCACTTTGGCCAAAAAGAGTTCAAATGAAACCATTTTTACTTGAATGGCATCAACCTGCTCTTTGAGCTTATACATTGTTCCCAGATCTTGGATATAGCCCATGTAGTTCAAAATCTGCCTTACATCATCTTCAGTTAGAGCAGACTTTACATAATAAACAAAGGGTCCAGTGTAGGTCTAAGGGGGGGTGGGGTGGAAATAAAAGGAAAACTAGGTTACAAATTCAGTGGTGAACTAGATGTTCAGATAATTCAGTGACATACTATAAAATTAAACAGAATAATGACAGTGAACACATGCAACTCCCATGGCAAGATGAACTCCATTTCTGCATCCCTCCTGTTCAGCAGATGGAAATTCACAGGAGGCAAATTCAAATCAGGAGAGTTTTCATTCAAATTGAAATCCTGATTAGCATAATGTCCTCCCTATTGATTTAAATCACTATGCTATGCACTGACATTAACTTTTATTCATACCAGGCATGTTTGCATTTACAAGCAAGCCTACCACGAAAGGTAAAAAGGCAGAGATTGCCTGTAGCACCCCTGGACAAGGGCCAGCTAGAGATAAGAGGAACTCAGAATTACTGCAGGAGTACCAAAGTCCTCTTCAATTTGGCTTTAAATATACTTGAGATGCACACTTTTGTGTACTGTTAATACACAGTTTCAAATGTCTGTTTAATTTTATAGCAGGTCAAGAAATTAGGTCCTTCAAAAGAAGGACAGACATTCGTGCAAGTTGGAATAGCCACAGCATCAGGCATACCAGACGTATATTCTTAACCCAGTTCAAACTGGCTTTGGATTGCAGGCCAGAGAAGCCTGCTGATTGCATCTTTGTGTAGAACAGGTACAGGATCCACAGTGCACAGCCAAAGTCAGTATCAGCAGTGCGTCAAGAGACACCCTTGAATAGGTCATGCAACATTTCAAAGGCCAGAACTTAAGCATAATGAAGATGACTTATGGAGAGATTTCAGAGAAGGGTAACTTCCCCTCAGGGGAAAAAAAAGAGAACCTACAAATGTTCTAATAATGGTCAAATTCCCTGCTAAATAGTGAAATAGAGTCTTTAAGAAAAAAAAAAGAAAAAAGAACCAAACAAAAATACCCATCACTAGTGCACACAACCTGCAAGTGACTTTTGACACCTAAACCAGCAGTGTTTTTACCAGCTTTCAAGTTTCAAAACTTCTCTTGTATGTCACCTGCAGCATTCATTACTGAAATGCTGCAGCACTTTTGAAAAAGCATATAAAACCATGTAAAGAAAGTAGAAAAATCAACAGCAGAAAACTCACTAGACAGACTTGCAGCACCCAAACTGAGCAAAGTACAGCTCCTACTTGGCGATCCTGGTGTGGGTAAATACTTTGAAGATATATTAAAAACAAAACATCACGAATTGAGAGCTGCCAAGCAGATAAAAGATATTTGGGAAACAATTCCTTCAGAGAAGTTCCTTTACCGTTATCACATAACCTGTGGGAACCGGAGCAAAGCATCCACTTGAAAGCACACACTGGTGGTTAGTACTTTGAGCTCCACTCCCAGCTGTTGCAAGACAAAAATCAAACTTTGAATGAGCTTACGCACAACTTGACTGCTCACCCTAGTGAAAGTATTTCCAAGTAGACATTAAGAGACTGTAGCAGGGTGGGCTGAACAAAAATTGAAATAAGCTCTTCCTTTATTTTATGGTTGCATTATAAATGCAGATAGTACATGTACTACTTCTCTCAGGGTACTCTCACCAGCACAAACTTCACTTATTTTATATAGAAACAGGAAATTACACAGAAATTTAAAAAGAATACAGGAAATGCATGAAATGTGTTAAGAGAAAGGAAAACAGATTGTGTTCTCATTATGGCCACACATAAAATGTCTTACCTTAATGTTTTTGAACTCCTTTTTCCATGGGTAAAGAAAGAGATTAATTCCAATTGTCTCGAGCATGTTGAATGCATTGTGGAGAGAATGTAAACTCGAGGATTTCACAGATCTCAGGGAGTTTTCCGCCATCTCGTAAAATTTTATCAGCCGGAATCTATAAAAGGGATCAATTTTGGGAAGGCAAAGTAAGGCTGCCGCTGCCACTCGCAAATACTCATCGTTAATAGGACGCTGCTTGTTGTCAGAGGCATTCAGTTTACATTCATGGAACTGTACATACTTCCTAAATAAATCGTCTTTATATTTTGTATCCATTGAAACCAGTTTTTGTCTCTCACTTAGGCAGCTACCTCCTCTCTTTCATGGTTAGTCGGCAGCAGGATGATTATCTGGCATTAAGAATCTTCGGTAATGGCAACTCTTCTGGAATAAAAATTGAAAACAAAGACAAGTCATCACAGTTGCATAAATCCCAGATGTCCACAGCATCTATCTGCTTCACAGGAGTCTATAAAATGGTTCACAGAGCAGCAGCTCCCAGAACAGTCTCTTTAGGTTTCAGAAAAAGCCCAAGTCTACGGAAATGCTGTTGTCCTGTTTTTCACTGTCATTCTCTACTCTTCCAGTTACCCACCTAAAACAGCACAGCAAACCCACATCAAGCGAGGCACTGAGCACACCATACAATAAAGCTGCTGTAGGCTCAGGCCCAGACTGTGGGCTCCCTGGCTTAGGGAACCAAGGCAAAAGTAACCCACAACAAAATACTGAAACTGGAAGCATGCAGTGTTAGGGTCTCTGCATTTTATTTTGTCCTTCCAGTTTAAAGAAACATTATTTTAATCAGTCACTGGTTTTGGGGTGGGTTTTTGTTTTATCCCGTGCAGTGATATAAAGAGTAAAGAACCCCACAAAGAAGTTTAATTTTGCTTCACTTAGGAAAGTATCTGTTTGTTGTTTTTTTTTCCCTCTAGTGGCTCAGGACTGCCCCTAGACTGAGGAGATTAATTAACTTTGTCTTCCTATTTCTCACATAATCTAGGCTTTTGCCTTCTACTCACATTCCACCCAACAGCACACCCAGGGCGTCGCTGTGCTGGGAGAGCTCTGCAGCCATCCTCCAGAGAACATGCTGCCCTGATTGCTGCCAACTACAGCTGAATGGTGGCAGCTGCAAAGAATATTGAAATTTTTTTGGAAAAAGTAGCCACACCTACCACTTTTAGCTGCTTTAATGGAACAGAGAAAATCATTTCTGTTTGTACATCATGTCAGCTTTTGTTTGCAGGGACAGTTGCTTTTAGGTATATACTGATCTACATTTTCACCTCACTGAGCTCACATACTGCACAAAAAAAAAATGGTGACAAAAGAAGCTTCCTAATGCTACTCTACCAAAAAGCAGAGTAACAAACAGGCCAACAGACTCTATCTCGACTGCCTGAGGAACTCGTGATCAAAAAGTAGACTACAGGCATTATTTTTAGTGAAAACACAATCCAGCCCTTAGGGACTTCCCCAGTGTGACCCAAGGGGAGGAGAGGGGGGAGAGATCAATGCACTGTTTCGGTCATACTTAGTCGGAAACAGCACTTTAGAAAAAGCCTTGCACCCAGCATTAATTGCAGCTGTTAGAATAGTGATCAATGCCCCCACACACTCCTGTTGCAATGAAAATTACTGTTAAGAGCAAAATTAACTGAATCAAAGGAGACATAACACAAATACATGGGAGGAAAAAAACAAACAAACAAAACCGGCAACAAAACAACAGATAAAATGAAACCAAACCCACAAACCAACAAGCAAAAGGCCAGGCAAAAAAAAAAAAAAAAGAAAACCAAACAAGTCACCACCAGATAGTATTATTTGCTGAAAAGCTGCACTTAAGGACAATACCATGTGGGAAAAGTTAACCAGCAGTTCAGTTTCTGCTCAAAGGCACCACTGCGCTCGGTTCTTCCACAACCAGAAACTGCACTGATGTCAAGAGACAAGCTGTGAATCACAGGAAATGTGGAGTTCTAAATTAACATCTGAGCATAAGGGACAGGGTAGACCTTTCTCACTCCCCGAGATCTTTCTTCCTTACGTTGTGCAAAATGAAGTCTGTGGACAAAGACAACAGAATGCATGTTCCTTAGCGAGGAGAGCTCCACTAGAGAAATGCAGAGAAGGATCTTTGGCTAGCACATCAGTAATACACCCTCAGGACAAGGGAGGATCCCACACTGAGAAGGACCTGAGGACCTATTACAGTTTTTCCACCTCTGCTGTTAATAACCACTAAACAAAAAAGCTTGGTAACATGTACAAGGCATCAACTATACATAAGTCCCCAAATGAAAGTCCTCCTTCAAGGCCTGACAGACTATGACACTCAAAGCCACTGCCAGCTCTGATTTTGACTTGTGGTTTCTACACAGGTCAGAGCTCAGACAAAAAGCAAAACACAAACGCCCCAGCAATCCTCCCTCCACAGAGCTGCTCCTCTGCACACCAAGCTTCCAGAAGCAAAACGTCCTCGTCCCAGGCAGCCCACCCAGCTCCTAACAGCTAACAACCATGGTTACAGGGCTTGATAAAAGCCTCAGTATGGGAGCAGGCACAGATAAATTTAGTTTTAAGAAGCACACTGGCTGATAGAACAGATACCATTAACAAGGCTGTTTTACTGCAGATTATTGACTGAAATCCTCCAGATTTCACAGAAGTCCGTGAATAATAAGTTCTGATAGAGTCTAGTTTCTGCTGGCGAGACAAGAACACACTTCTCTCTATCTCCTGGGTCAGAACCTCGGCCAATGGAGCCGACCACTCTGCCTACCCTGGACTGCCGAGCAGAGCACAGTCACAGAAAAATCTTAACGGCAGTAGGGGAGAGACACGAGCCAAACACAACCTTCTCCCAGCCCACGCTGAGGAGACCAGAAACGCCAGACTCTCACCAAACGCTTGAGAGCGAAGCTATTCCGAACACGAAGGCTACTGAAGAGCAGACAAATACACGAGGGGGTCGCACCGCTCCGCAGAGCAACGTCAGGCCCTAAGACACGGGAGGAGGGGGGAACAACGCAAGCCAGAGCTCGCTTGGAGCCGTTTCACTCCCGGTTCT
>VWZY01013055.1:237334-247398 GCA_013399075.1 Chloroceryle aenea | reverse complement strand
AAGTGTGGTCGAGCAGCGTTGCTTGAGGACAGGGGCGCTTCTCAGGCAGCTCTGCTCTTCGGCACCGACTTACGGGCTGTCTGAGGCTTCCAGGAAGGCGTGGGGGGAAAAGAAGAGGAAGGTCGGGGGAAAAAAAAGCAACTAGTCTTTCTCTTTCGATTGCTTTGCCAGTGAAGGATGTGGAAACCGAAGGAGCAGAGCAGTGTCAAAAAGTTCATAACACGGGGCACGACGAGCTAGAACCCTGTTGCTCCCCTCATGCACAAATGTCAACAGTCTGCTGTTCTATTAATATCTTTTCTTGAGACTCCGTTACCACTGAGAGCAGAAGATAGGAAAGGGCTCTGGTTATCTATGCTGTGTTTCAGAAGGGCTGTTCTCACCACCCACTGTTTTTCTCCCATCCTAGCTTTTGCACGCCGTGCCTGCAGGAATGTCTTAAGCCGAAAAAGCCCGTGTGCGGTGTCTGCCGCAGTACCCTGTCGCCTGGTAGCAGAGCTCTGGACTTGGAAAAGCAAATTGAGACGACAGAAACCACTTGCAATGGCTGCAATAAAAAAGTATGAAAGTATTTGGAAATTATGTGCCTGAGGTGTGCCTGCTTGGCTGTAGTGCTTACAGGGAAATAAAGTGCTTGCTCCTCAGCTTTTTGCAGAATTGGATCAAAATATGTGTTCTTGTAAGTGCTAAAGGTATTTTATAGAGACAGCACTGAGATGCTGACATACTTAATAATTTTTTTTTTCTTACCTCTTCAGGAAGTTAATTTCAAATGAAAGATACTGGTTTTAAAATTACAGTAAAATATTACTTCTGAAATTGCTCCTGTGAGGGTGTCTGGGTAGCAGGAGTGTTGTAATGAACCAGTGCGTGTGGTTTTTTTGATAGTGATCTCTTTGGCTCTTAAACAGATATTTATTTGCTTTGTTTGAAGTAGTTATGAGTCAAAGCTATCTTGTGGGTGATATATTCCACGGATTTATTGTTTGTTAGTGTCCTGTGTGTTGACAAGAAGGGTGCTGTACAGGTATTCATTTCCTTTATGTTGAACTGCTTACTGTTAACTGAATGTATAAGAAAATGCATTAGCAGATGGCAAAATGACAAGCAAAGGATTAACTGGACACACTAAGGTGAGGGTTAAGAGTTCAGTTAATTTTCCTTTTTGATTAGCATGTTCATTCCAGCTGATAGCAAACTGTAGTGCCTTGAATTATGGGTTCCTTATTGTAAATTTGAATTTTCATTAATGGGATTGAACAATTAGCAGTCTATACCAAGAGCTGTACTGAAAGCCAAATTTATCTTTTGTACACTGTCTCTTGTCCTCAGTGCCCAGGTAAGCTGGCTTTATATGAGGCTTTTTCATATTATATCAAGAAAAGTGAGCTGTCTGAACAGTGTTGTACTTGTTTAATACTGCAGGCAGGAAAGTTACAGGTTAACTATTCTATAATCTCAAAGTTTTCCATATTGCCAGCTGAAGTGTTTGAGTTTTCCTGCTCTACTTCTGTCTGCATAAAGCTGCTTTGTTTCACATTTGCTGCCTGTGCTTGAATGTAAAGATGTAACTGCAAAGAGTTTAAATCAACCCTGCTATGCGATTGTTGCCTGTGCAGATGTATCTCTCAAAGATGCGTAGCCATGCGGCTTCCTGTTCAAAATACCAGAATTACATCATGGAAGGTGTAAAAGCTGTAACTAAAGAACCACTTCACAACACCAGGTATCTAGCTCTTCTCTGAAAATACTTGACTTTTTTGTCACCAAAAACAACAAACCAAAACAAAACAGACTACTTTTTCTGCTTAGTTTGGGTGTTTGTTTTTTGGGGTTTTTTTAAATCATTTCACGTAGTTAAAAACTAAGCCTTAATCCTGCAGCTGACTGTGCACAGGTGAGATGTTCTGCTTTCTGCTTTGTCCGTGCAGAAGGCACTTTTAAGATCAAGGTACTCAGTAAAAGTAGCTATTTTTTTTAAAACTAAAACCTTAATCTTTCTGTCTCTTGACTGTAGTGTCAATTCAGCTAGGACAGAGTTAATTTTCTTCCTAGTAGCTGGTACAGTCCAGTGTTTTGGATTCCGTATGAGAACAATGTTTGATAACACACGATGTTTTAGTTGTTGCTAAGTAGCACTGTCCTAAATCAAGGATTTTTCAGTTTCATGTGCTCTGCCAGTGAGGAGGTGCTCAAGAAGCTGGGAGGGAGTGTGGCCAGGACACTCATCTGCATACTGGGTGGTACCCTGTGTTTTAAATTTAAAATAAACAAGTAAATGGCATTTATCACATTAATAGAAGAAATAACATTTTGTGCATGAATGAACATACATAAATGTGGATATTTTATTAAGAGTTCCTTAAGCTGTTAGGAATTTACGAACTGATTGTTAAAATTAGCTTGCTTTAATTGCATAGGATAAGAATATTGCTTTGATCACTTGCTATTCTTAAAAACTAGTAAGACAACCTCTGAGTGTTGAGTCCTAAATTTTTTACTTTTAATTTTCTTACAATAAGTAAGACTTCTTTTTCTCTCCCCAACCAGGAACTTCCCAAATCGCTTTACCTTTCCTTGTCCGTATTGCAACGAGAAAAACTTTGATCAAGAGGGACTAGTTGAACACTGCAAAACATTGCACAGCATGGATGAAAAACAAGTGGTAATAAAAAGTCTTGGTGCAAGAATTGCAATGAAGTCTAGTCTTAAATCCCTTTGAAACAATGAATTAGAGACTCTTGAAGTTAAGTGCATATTTATAATTGTTCCCATTAAAGTCAAATGTGGGTATGCTGGTCATGGATTGAACTTTTACATGATTTTGGTGTTGGTTTTTGATACATTCTCTGGAGGTGACTTGTCTCTATCCTTGTTGCAGCTAGGTCTCATCCTCCTTTCATATTTGAAACCAGCAGACATTCCAAGTTCATTAGGCACAGTAACAAACATCAGCTTAATAAAAGAATTTTGGAAAAATGTGAAAGACTTGGTTTTCCCCCTCGCTCTTTTCAGCGAGCAGGTATTATAAAGCACGGGGAAAAATGCTTGCAAAAAAATAGTGTATCATTCTAGGCATCTTTAACTGCTGATGGTCCCTCTCCTGTAAGAGGAATTGCAAAATATGGAACTTTAGTTGTTGGGTTTGGTGGTTTTTTTGTTTTTTTTTTCTGGAAAGTTTTTGGGAATTCCAGATTATTTAGAAAAATGGTTCATTTTCTCTCTTGGAGAGAAGTGATCTTTGCAAAGGGGATCGAGGAAACTTGCTGAGAAAGAAAGGCTGAAATATTCTAAAGCGAGCAGACTGTAGTGAATCCTGGTTTTCATGGTGTAGGGAGAAGAGTAAGCCATTCCATTTCAGAGATCTTAAGATGTGAATTAAAATTATTCAAAGTTGCCTGAGGCTTTTGTATTAAATATTCCAGCAAACTGACATCACTTTGCACACAGAATAGCAATTGTCACAGACCTCAAACTCCAGTCTTCTGAGCTGTCCTCTGTCCTGCCCTTCCTACTGTAGTTGTTAAAGCACTTAACCACCGGGGCTTAATTGGCTTTTATGGATTTTTCTTGAAGGTTTGCCCAATTTGTGCCTCAATGCCATGGGGAGATCCAAACTACAGGAGTGCTAACTTCATGGAGCACCTTCAAAGACGACATCGCTTTTCCTATGATACTTTTGTGGTATGTATCACCTCAGCCCTGGGATACAGCTTTGTTAAATTGCTGCTGGGAAGTCTCATGGTGGCAGATGGGATCATGAGAGAAAATGGTTTATTGGCAAGTCAACGACAGACTTATTTTTTTCCTGTTCTTATTTGGTGTTGTACTGGTCAGCATGGCTGTTGTAGTAAAAGCATTTCTGTACCCTCTGTTCTTAGGATTATGATGCTGATGAAGATGATATGATGGCACAGGTTTTGATGCGTTCCTTACGGGATAAGTGAACCAACTAGAAGAATAACTGTAAAACAAAGCTTCCAGGAGGGGGAAATGCCCAGCATCCTTGCACTTCTCCCTGTACATCCCAAGATGAGCTCAGGCATCCAGAAATACAGAAGACTTTAATCCCTATCTCAGTTTCACATCCTGGTTTGATATTTCTGACCCCTTCTGTCAGCCTCGTTTTCTTGCTTCACACAAAGCTTAATTGTAGGTTGACATGGAGGAGACAAATCTCTTCCTTTACCTATGCCTTTTTCTTGGTTTCTTCTGTGGTTGTGTTCATTTGACTGTAAAAACAAAGACATTCCAAGTGGAATGGCCTGAACTAGTTAATAATTAGTATCCCTTCCCAATCTCATTTACATAACTTAAATGATCGTATGAGAGGTGTATTTGTAGCTGTTTTCCTTTAGCGAGACCTCTAGGTGCTAATTGTCAGACCAGCTCTCATTTAAAGTGACCTCTGATGCCTGTGATTTCATAATGTTTCCCAGTGTTCCAATTCCTATATATAACCTCTCAACTATATGGAAAACATCTCCAGTATGAGTCTTTAAACTACACATTTTCTGAGCAGATCTTTGCACCTATGTAAGCAACTAGTTCAAAATATTTTAGTTCTAAGCATGATTATTATTTCTTCCATACTTTGACCATGATTTCTAGTCTGGAAAATAAACCTTATTGTTGGTCTTAGTTTAAAAAAAAAAGATTCATTTTAAATATCTTGGCAAATATTAATCATATTTGCTGGCTTTATGATTAAATTGGTGATTTTTGAAACTGTTTTTCTAGTGATTTTTAAGCCTTATGCTGATAGGGCAATTCAGAATTTTTCTTTTCAATACCTCTGCTTTCTATTTAAACTAAGGTTTTTGTATATATTCCTAGTTTTTCCATCTCTCAAGGCAAGCTGGTAGCAGAAACACCACTAATTCGTAGCACTTGCATAGCACTATCTTTCTGCATTACAGATCTTAACAGGTATTTTGAATTCCTGTTCTTCATTTTAAATGTTGCTAAAGTAGACGAAGCTGTACTTAAATTGTTTTCCATGTAATATTATATGTATAGTATGCAGATATGGCTGTTTGAAAAAGAGGAAATTATAATCTGTACAGCAGGATGACAGTTCCAGTACGTGGATAGTCTGTATTCAAGTCTCCACTTCACTGTAGAGATTCCTTTTTAGTTAACTGCACAATCGGGATGATACCTAATGATTTAAGACACCCAACCAAAATTTGTAAATCATGGTAGTGTTGAGATGTCAAATCTAATTTAAGCATGTTTATTTGGAGCAGTGGATCTGCACCACCACAGAATTGAGTACTAATTAATTTATTTGACCAGTAAACTTGATGCTACGGAGTTTACTGCAGACTGCAGTGTAGCCATACCTTTAAACAGTGAAATGCAACCCAATTAAAACCTCTCGAATAAACTTTGTGTGCAGCCAGACCTCTAACGTATTTAAGTTGAACTTGGGTTTAGTATGTTTTCCCCAACATGATACAGGCTGTTAGAGACTCATCCTGAAGTACCTGCTTGGTGACTGGAAGCGCAGTCCTGGGAGGAGGAAATTCCATGGTACTATGGAAAAAGTACTGTGTTTGGGGTTGGTGACTTTTAATGCTTGATTGCAAAGAGATGGCGACAGTAGATGTTGGATGGGATTTCTGGGTTCTGGCTGGAAGGCAGTTTGGTGATACCCATTGATGGGAATATGGATTTCTGCTACTATTCTAAGTGCACTTCCATGCAATTCTGGTTAAATGAATAAGGAGCAGTTAGAAGCTTCTAAGCAATTACTTTGTCATGTTTTTTTGAATTTTGAAGACAAGTTACAAATAAATGTCATTTAATTTATAAAATCTTACCTTTGTGTCAGCTCTTGCCATTTCTTCCTAGTGGACCATTTGTTTCAGTTCTGCACCTTCATAAAGCCACTCCTTGCTGGCTGCCTGATGCTGCAGGAAGCACAACGGACATTGAGAAATACAGAGGCTTCAACTTTCGGTTTCCATTGAGCATTTTGTACTGATCAGTTGCACCTTTATTCATCTTCTTTCAAACAGTGGATTGTGCAGGTAGTGAAAAATAGTTCAGATGGAGTTCAGATTAAGTCCCACTACAGCTGGCCAGAATACAGCAGGTGCATCCCTGTAGGCAAATACTCCTCTAAACTGTATGAACGCACACTCTGAGTTTCTTGCTAGACTGGGGCTGTGTGACTGTCCAGCAGGTCTTTTCAGTCAATATGTTTACACCTCTTGTAGCTTTAACTCCTCTTGCTGTCAAGTTTATGATATTTACATCCTTGCATTGTCTTTGTAGCTCCAAACGAGGAAGGTTGCTTTGCAGCAATGACTGGTCAGAAACTGCTTGGGCCAAGGTGATTGTTCCCTGTCTGTGCAGACCCACTCCTCAGCTACATAACTTGGGGTTCATTTGCATCAAACTTATTACTTGGGAATTATTTTACAGAAAGTATGGACCAGAAACATTGCCTGGAAAATGCATGTTGGTTTTGCTTTAACTTTGATTACATCAGTGTATGAGTAAGAAGCAATGTCCTGGCACCTGCTAGCTTGGTAGAAGAGAATTCACAGCGCTGTTCTGCTGTGATGAGCATCTACATTGCTGCTCGGAGGTAAGACTGGCCATTGACTTACACTTACTCCAGCTGAGGCAGAGCTTTGTGTCTCTGCTGCTGACTTCATCAACGAGTACAAACACGTTTATGCTGTGGTATGTCTTACTGATACTTTCTGGTTGATTGAAAATGACTGTTAAGAGGTTCGTCTGCTCATGTAGAGCCTTGATTCATCTCATTCATTTGTGGAAACTTGTGATGAAAAAAAGCCTTATTATAGAACAAGCTAGTTTGTGCTTCTAAATCCAGTGGTGTCTTACTGCAGAAGAGTGAAGTGCTCTACCAGAGCTGATCTCACCTCGTCAGCAGCTGATCTTGTAGCCCCAGCAAATCCCCAGTGCCTATTGTTGGTGATAATGCAATCGAGCCACCTCAGACCTGTGAAATTCCCTGTGTCTGGCACAGGAGACAGCCTTAGGAGGACGATTAGCACAAAGGGAGAGGGTCAGAATGGGAGATGAGCTTGCAATTGAGCTTTTTTTTTTATTATTACTTGTAATTGATCTGTCTCCAGTCGAAGATTGGCCTTAATAGGTCTGGTAAATCATAGTCAACATTGACAGAGGCATTGCTTCACCTGGAATCGCAGCAGTAAATCCCCCAGGTCTCCTTACACTGGGGATGAGACCTAAAGGATCCCATCTATAGTAAAGCATTAATGGTATATTCTGGATCTTCATGTCACCTGACTGACAAATGCACAGCAAATTTGCTTCAAGGCCTTGGGCCAGCTATACAGGGTGGTTACTGGTAAGTCTAATGTAAGAAGGATTAACCTCTCATGCAATACTGAGCCTATGTTAAGTCACAGAAAAACAAATGAGGTATGTGCTCACACTCCTAAAGCTTTTCTTTGTTTCAAATATACTAAAAATGACAATGAAGCATTTGCCTGTTTGGGGGTGGGGGGTGTTTCTCTAAAACGGAGCTTCATGTCACGGTTATATTTGTCTGTGCTTCATTCTTCAAAAGCAACTCACTTTTTATCAGTAAATACATAATTCTCCAGGTGCTACAGATGAGGACTGTTCAAACCACTCTGAAAACTCCCTTTTCCTTCCTCATTCCTTCCCCAAAACTCCAGAAAATACTCGGTGCTTAGTAAAAATAAGGGTTGTCACTATAGGCTGGGGTCTCTCTTCCAGTTCTCCTCACAGTTGCTCTGTCTCTACCCAGCACTCACACACTGGGCTTTAAAAATTATAATACAGCAGAACTTCTGGGAGCATTTTAGTACCCCCGTGCAATGAAATTCCCTTCCCCAGCCTGAGCGGAGGGGAAATAAACCCACTGTGGTGGCTGCAGCGCAGGAGTGGTGGCCGCACGGCGTGTGCCGACAGCAGAGGGAGGTCGTGCATTTTGGAGAGACCAGAGCTTGCACCTCCCGGCCCTGTGCAGATCCCCGTCCTCCTCTCCCGGGCTCGGGGGCCTATGATGCGTTTCAGGGAGCTTCTCAGGTCTTGCAGTGAGAGTGCACACCTCACACCCACACCTCATGGTCAGAGCTTCCCTTTATCCCATCACAGTCTCACTTGGCAGAAGCTTTGTTCTGCATCAAGATATTTAAGATGCTTCATGTAGCTATGGGGCCAAAAAAGGTAAAAAGAAGAATTTGCAGTAGACTTGATGCTCTGGAGGTAGCAAGTGTGTGCCTGTGTGCTCCCTGGGCCAGTCCATGTGGGTGTGGGACTGGAGCTGTGCCACGGGGTGGTGGCAGGGCTGCTCCAAGCACCCTGGGGATCAGCAGCTGCCAGAGCCTGGTGCTCTGGTGCAGAGTGGGACGTCTGAGAAACCACTGCCATTTCCAGACTGTGAATCATTGCAGAGCTTTCCCCTCCCCTCTGGTGTCCTACTCTCTGTCCCACAGCTTATTGGCTCATGGGCACTGGCAGATCAGGTCCCTCACTCCCCTTGATCTCTCTATTTTTCCTCTAGCACATGTGAGATTTTTCCACACACAGTGATTGGAACGGATCTGATTATTAACATTTCAGGAAGAACAGAAGAGCAGGGCTTTGCTTCTTGAAAGAAAACCACCTTAGTTAGGTTCCTCGTACAAGTGTCCCCAGCCTAACCACATCCGTGTCAGGTGGAGGAGCGTGGGGGGCACCAGTGAGACACTGGGGGAGGCACCTGCAGCAGTACCCAGGCTGCTGCCCCCCTGCACCATGGGATGCTGCACCACTGCATCCCCATAAGAAATGAGGTGGACTTGGCCTCTGAGATTTACATCCCCCAAGGCTTTCAGGGGCACATCTTCCCCTGAACTTCAGGCTGATCCAGGGATGAGTTGTGCAGACAAACACCTGCTGAAAGCCATGTGCAGTTCTGCAGCTCCAGAGCATGTGGCTGCAGGGGAAGAGTTTGCAGATGCGAGTGGCTGGCAGGATGAGCTTTCCAAGCTGTTCCTGCCCTGAGGAAAGACTGACAGTGAGCTTAGCCCCCTGCAATGCAGCTGTACCAGTGGAAAGCTTTGCTCCCCACTTCTGCATTTCATGTGGGTTGTGGCTAAACTGTAACATGTGGTCAGCAGGGGCTGGTGGGTGTGTGACGGGTGAGTCACAAGGGCCCAGCACCACGGCCTGTTTTCAAGTGGCAGAGCTGGACACTGCCTGTGAGTGAGGAGGCATTCCCAGCAGGTCCTGTTCCTCCTCCTCCCGTTGCCGGCAGCTGTCTTGGTCTGAGCACAGCTCCCACAGCAGGTGCCTGGACTCGTGCCCTGAGCTCTTCCAGTGGGGAAATCCCCATATGAGCTGGAGGGATGGGGCGAGCTGAAAATCCAGGATGGGCTTTCTAACTGTCAGGACAGGGGGACAGCTCTGGCTGTAGTTCACCGCTTCCCAGGTATCCGCTGGCAAGGCCTGGATGCCTTCCCATGGCAATGTGTGTTGAGGAATGGAAAGGCAAAGGAAGAATGTACCTCACGGGGGCTGCTTGACCCACGCTGCCATGCCCATGGGGAAGAAATCAGGGGAAAGTGGGAGGGAAGAAAAACAGAAATCACCTTGCTAGGCGAGGCTGCACTGCCTGAAACCTGCTCAGCAGACAGGAGAAGCATGTCCGGACAGGTGCTTCTGACCCTTCCCTGGGGGAGGGAGTCAGCAGGGGCTGCACTGGATCCATCCCACTGCTCTGCGAGTCATCTCCGCAGAGAATGAATAACCTGCGGCAAAGCGTGCCCCGGGCTGAGTCCCAGCCATGCTTCCGAGCGGCGGGGCACGGCAGAGCCTTGTCTTAACCTGCACGCAGTCCCCAGAGGTGGGGCGGGGGTGAGGACAGCCACGCGTGGGTGGCTCCGCCGTCATCCTGCCGGCACAACACCTTTCTCCAGCCCCGCTGCTGCAGGGCCCCCCGGGTCAGGCACTGAGGCCGTGGGGCTGTCACACGGCTCCGTGCCCTGCCTCCCTCCGGAGCTGGTCCCCGCGGGGAGCGCGGCGCGGGGAAACGCTGCGGAAAGGAGACA
>VWZY01013055.1:215209-237004 GCA_013399075.1 Chloroceryle aenea | reverse complement strand
CGCTGGTGTGGGACGCGGGGCTGCTCTCCAGCCTCTTCCCGGGCGGCCCGGGCAGCGAGGCAGCGAGTGGCACAGCCCCTGCCCTGGACCTGACGGCGCTCTCCAGTGAGGAAGATGAAGGCAAGAGCTCGGGGCCCCCCAGCCCAGCCTCGGCCCCCGCTACTGCCGAGCGCTTCCGCTGTGCCCAGTGTGCCAAGGCTTACTCCACCTTTGCTGGGCTCTCCAAGCACAAGCAATTGCACTGCGATGCCCAGGCCAGGAAATCCTTCAGCTGCAAGTACTGCGAGAAGGAGTATGTGAGCCTGGGGGCTCTCAAGATGCACATCCGGAGCCACACGCTGCCCTGCGTCTGCAAGATGTGTGGCAAGGCCTTCTCCAGGCCCTGGCTGCTGCAGGGCCACATCCGGACACACACGGGTAAAGCTGGCTCTCGCCCTCCTCGCCCTCCTCTCTCTCTCCCTTATCACCTCCTGCTTCCCAGCTCCATGGCCCCCAGCAAATCAGTGGGCTGGATGTTATCTGGGAAGATAAGAGCTTCCCAAACCCCCTTGGCACATCTCTCTAAAATGTCCTTTAAATATCCTGTGGGCTGGAATTGAGCGTGGGGTCAAGGCTTGGCTCATAAATCTGTGCCGCTGCTGTTAGTGCTGTGCCTGCCCCGTGGGCCAGCCCTTGGGCCACAGTGCAATGGCACACACTCCAGATCAGCTTCATAAATTGGGGCTGTGAGACTTCTAGAGTACCCTCAGTGCACTGCCATGTCCAAAGCATCCCTGCATGTCCAAGCCAAGGGCTTCCAGCACCCCAGACCTGCCTGCCCACCACTATGACCTCCAGCCTGTTGCCCCGCTCAGCTCAAAGTACATCCATTGCTGAGATGCATCAGTCAGTAAGTCACTGGCGAGGCCTGCGGGCAGGTGCTGGGGGCGTGGGGCTGGCCACCCCCGGCACCTGTTGGTGCAGATCCGGGTGCCGCAGCTGCAGCCCACCCCACCACCACGGCTGCCCTACAATGCATCTCCCGAGCATCCTTTGTGGGACTGCGGGAATAGTGTAATTGTTACTTGGCACTGATTTCACACCCTCTTAACATACTAAAGATGATGGCTGAAGGAAGCCGGGAAGACTTAATTGTGCTTTCCAATTTGAGCATACGCATTTGTTTCCTCCAAAAGAGGCTTTCTGGGAGGAATTTGCCCTGGCCAGGCTTTTCAATGCAAGCTGGGCGGGAGAAGGGGGAGCGCGGGGTTCGGCAGAGGAAATAGCTATACTCACCCTGGGCTGGCGCCTCTCCGCCGCTGCCTGCTATGATATAATTAACACATAGTGCTTGGCTTTCCTGCCTCTCTGCAAACGACTCGCCTGGCTCCAGGCAGGAGATGAATATCGTGTCTTCCTTCGTATGTGCCACTGCCTTGCTGCTTGCAGATGTTTCCAGCATTAACTTTCCATGGCTCATAGGAGATGTTTTTCTAGGAGTAGGAAATTCCCAAGCCCGATGTACGTACCTCGCCCGGCTTTCCCTCCAAACAATAACAGCCAGCACTTCTTTTCACTGTGCTCTTCACAAACTTTGGCTAATGAATGGCTCCTTCTTTGATATTCCCTATGTGTTGATGCACTGGTTAATTGGGAGCGTTTCTCTTTGTCCCATAGGTGAAAAGCCCTTTTCCTGTACACACTGCAACCGGGCCTTTGCTGACCGCTCTAATCTCCGAGCCCACCTGCAGACCCATTCAGATGTAAAGAAGTACCAATGCAAAACCTGCTCCCGGACTTTCTCCCGTATGTCGCTGCTCCACAAGCATGAGGAGACGGGCTGCTCTGGCTCGCGCTGAGGACTCTGCTCCCCCAGGCCTCTCACCATGCAAATCCCTATATTATAACTAGTTTCTATAGGAGTTAGTTTCCTCCATCACCGTCACAGTGTGCACCGGGCCGGATGCAGCTACTCTAGCCCTTGAGACCCTCACACTCCTCGCTCGGTGCCTCCTGTGCAATGCAAGGGCCTCATCCTTCTCCCGTCCTGGCATCTGAGGGTGCAGGATTGGACTCTGGTGTGAAGCGTGGGTGTGTGTGAAACTTGGGAGGCACAGCCCTGAGCCTGACCCGCTGCTGCTGCAGGCCCACAGCAGGTGCCTTGCAGGGCTGGCCATGCACCCTGGCCCCACTGCCACTATCAAACATTGCCACCATGTAGTGGGGGGGCAGTTGGCAGGTTTTTGTGGGCTTTTTGTTTTCATTTTTTTACTGTAACCACTTGGTAACTTTTAAGAACCAATATTTTTTTAATGAAGGACAAAACGTTACCCCCCCACACACCCCGAGTGTATATACGCCGCCTGTAGAAGGTGTAACTATGCAATAATACAGTATCCCAGTAGTTGTGAAGCAGCTGCTTCTCCCCAGCACAATGACAATTTGCAATGCCTGCGAGATTAACAGTGTCCATAAAAGGCATGGGTAGCCATTTCAAACACCAACCCTGTTTACAGAGCAGCTATGCACTCAAGCACCTGTTAATATGACTCTTAACAACTGCTTTTCAAGAGAACTGTGACTAATAGCAGGCACTTGTCAGCCGATACAATGGTGGCCTGTCCCAAGGCTGCCCATTGACAGGTGTGTGCCAAAAGCCCTATTTATGGGTATTGACAGGTGCCTCCTGAATGCATCTTTCTTTGGACATTGTTTTCATGGAATCATTACAAAGAGGATGTTTACATTTCAAAGGTACACTGGTATTTATATTTTTGTGCCACAATTTTGTACTGATGAAACTTTTTATATAATTATATACAGTTTATTGATATTCAATAAAATGGTTAATTTATAATAGGGTTTTGTGGGTGCTCAGGGTGAATGTGAAGCAATGGGTGTGGGTGGGGAGTGCTGTGGGGACTGGAGCATTGGCCTGGGGGTCTTGGATTCTCCTCCTTCTCCTCTCCTGTGATCCTGGACTCTAGCTGCAGGTGAAGGGCAAGTGGCATTCCCAGGAGGGGATCTGCAGAGCAGGTGCCTCTCAGGGGAGGAAAAGGCAGCCTTGAGTCAGTTCCTGCCAGAGGGCTGGGTAAGGGGCAGCTGGGCAGCGATGCAGGCTTGGGGGAGGGGGTGGACATGGATCAGGCTGATGGGGGTACAGTGCATCTCCCTGGCTCTACGTGGGAGAGTGTTTGGGCTTGCCCTGTCCATCCTAGGCTGCCCGGGTGGGTGCTGGCTTCCCCATGGTGCTACTGGAGCACCTGTAGACTGGCAGTGTCCCCTCAGCACTCTGAGGAGCAGGTCCATGCTGCAGCATGGGGGACTGCTCCACTGAGGTAGTGAGGCTGCCTCCAGATCTCAGCAGGTTCCTGAGCCTCCCTGGGGATGGCTAAAGCACCAGACACCTCATATAGTGAGCTGAGTCTCTGGGTGGGTGACCTGATGTGGGTGTTGGGGCAGAGAGGTGGCACATCCTGTTGTCACCACAGAGCCCTTCAGCAAGTGCAGGTGAGCTGTCCCCTTCCTGGCCACAGCCAAGAGGGGATTGAGGGGCAGGTGCTCTGGGATACCCCAGGTACCTGCCTCTAGTCTTCTATAATGAAGCTGTCCCCATGCCCCAAACCACCTGCCTTGCACCTTCCCAGCCATCTCTGAATCTGGGGCCTTGCAGGGACAGTATATCCAACAATACTGCCCACTTCTCTCAGGGACGTGGATTTTGTCCTTCTACCCCCGTGTTTCCTCGGTGCCATCTCCAGCACATTGCTTTTAACCAGGGAAGAAATCCATGCAACCCTCAGCCCTCATCCACCCCTCCAGCCCACTGGCGTCCGGGTCCCTGAGCCTCTCCCAGAGGCTGTTACAGAGCAGGAAGATGTGTTGTGGCTGTAAAAGGGAGCAGAGCTGCTGTTCAGCCCTTCTTTAATTAAGACCTCACTCAGTATAAACTGACTTTCCCAGCCGAGTTGGACTCATTACTTGATTATTAAGCAGGGCAGGAAGTTTTGGGTTTGCTCTTGTGTGTGCTTTTTTCTTCCTTTTCCCAACAGGAAGCGGGGGAGGGGCACTAATTACTTTCAGCTTTCCATCCATAAAATCCTGGAGCTGCAAAAGCAGCTAAATAGTTAAAAAAAGACTGATTTTTGAGAACGGACCACCTACAGGAGCTGGCTAAGCAGGGAACAGAAGCCCGCCAAGCCCTTCTTGCTGGAGAACTGGTGCAGGCTGTCCCACCAGCCCTGGTCAGTGCTGGCTTTGCGGCTCTGACAATCAAGAGCCCTCAGTTAAGGCTCAGCCTAAAGGCCCTGATGTGTGTATCCAGCTGCACTGCACCGGCTGTGCCTTACCCCCACCCACGTGTGTCATGGCTGTCACCGATTGGGATGGGGACCCTTTCCCGTATCATTCATGCTCTTGCTTCGTCTCTGCGCTGGCACCCACCCCAGAGCTCTGCCAGCTCCCTCTCAATGGGCTTCGACTAGTATTGGTTAGACAGGCAACGAGAGTTGTGAGAAACCTCCTCCTTTGCAAGCAGTCTTGCTCTCAGTTGTGTTCCTGGCTTTGTCCAGAGCCTGGCTGAGAAGCAAGGCTTTTACAGAGAGGTATAAAATGGGTGGAGGGAGGACTGCCTATGATCCCACTGACAAATCCCGCTGGCATTCAAACACAAATGCAGCCTTAAAACACTGGAAAAAAAGAAATGCTGCCTGTTCTGAATCACAAAAGCACAGCCCACTGGCACTTGGGCTGCTACTGCATCTGCTCCTGCCCTGCCCAAGTACCCCATGCTTCAGGGACTGCTCAGACAGGAGCACCCTCCACCCTGGGGACCAACAGCAGCTCAGATGCTGTTCTGCAGCTTGAGGCAGTGCCTTTGACCTCCCCAGGTTATGCCCAGTTGGGGACCAGCTGCTGCCCTGTCGCAGGTTGATGGATGTGGCCCAGATCCCTCTTCTTCTGACTGGCTGCTCATTTTCCTACTGCAAAAATATTTCGTATTTCTACCCTGAGGGCTGTCAGGGTGAGCCCAGGGCTGGGGCCCGCAACAAGGACACCCTTGTGTCCGGCTCAAACCTGGTGCAGATGTGGGCAATCTTTTCTGTCCTTTCTCTGCTCTGATAGACCTTTGGGGCTCTGTGATGGAGAATTGCACCTAGGAGCTGGGAATTGATTTTTCATTTCATTTTTGGAAAGAAACCTCCCAGAGCAGCATCCCCGGCAGGAAGGGCAGCTGGCAGCAGTGCTGTGGCCTGGAATACTGTGTGCTGAAGCCAGAGGGTTCATAGCAAAACCTCATCAGGTTTTATCCCTGCTTTTTTCCTCTCTCTGTTTTAATGCCACAGGAACTAAACACACCATAAAGCTGCTGTTTCATCCAGGTAGCACAGGCTGCAGTTTCAGTGGTGGGGGCTGTGGAGGTGCGGGCAACCAGCGATTAACAGGAGGAACCATTTGGTGACCACCTTGTGTGACCATCTGTAACAGATTACGGTGTCAGCGCTCGTAAAAGCCGGGATTCAATCAAGTGCCCGGCAGGTAGCAGGGGGCCCTGCTGGCTTGGGCCGTGGTGCCGGGGTGCAGGCTGTGCCGGCTCCGGGCTGCCGCGCTCCCCGGGCAGCAGCACTGCCACAGCATCGAGTGTTTGAACTCCGTCGTTTAATTTCCATGGACCTCCGCAAGACCTTTAAACAAGCACGTACGTCCCCTCGGCTCCTGGAGCTCTTTCAAAGGCTTCAAGGAAACCACAAAGTGCCTTTTCTTCCCAGAGAGGACTAGTTTTTTCCACCCTCCCTGACCTGATGCAGAATTAAGGGTGTTTGGAAACTCACCCTGCCAGGGACACCCCACCCTGGGGCAGAGCTGGGGCAGACCCATGGGGAGATAGGAGGTTAAAAAAGACTTAAAGGCTTCCTAAAGGATTCCTGTAGGTCTCCAGAGAATCCCATTGGGCATGAGAAGAGAAGCAAGTGGATTGCAGACACCTTTGCGAAGTCTAAGCTTCATCTGCTTGGTGATTTAGGGAATGCAGTTCTCAAAATGGGTTTTTTCACCCCTTTCTGTCTCCATCTCTCTCACAGATGGGCCCAAGGCACCCCTGGTCCTGGTACAGTGAGGGTGAAGAGCAGCTCTGGGGCTCACTCTGCACCCAGAGTCCTTGACTAACTCCCCATGGGGCATCTGGGTATTGGAAAGAGGAAAGAGGGAAAAAGAAGAAGGGCTGGAAAGTGTTTAAATGCAAGGAACATGCTGAGCCCATCTCGCGCTCGGCTGAGCTGTGGGCTCCCTGAAGAGCTCACCTCAAGGTGGGGACCTGGCAGTGGGGAGACTGCCAGTTGGGAGACAGCCCTGCCAATGTCTCCCAAAATGCCTTCCCCACCTCCAGAGCAGTAGGAAGGAAAAAACTTTCCAATTTCTTCTCCTGTTCCTGCAAAACTGTCAGATAGAAACATTCTCTTCGTGACGTCCCAGATCTCCCACAGCCTCCAGAGGAGAGTTTCCAGCATCCAAGCGTGCAGCCCTGGGAGAAGGCAGCCAAAGCTCAGCCCCTACAAAGTGTAGCAGCCTAATTCTTCTTTTGGCTCTTACCTTACCTAGAAAAAGCTGAATAAACAAACAGAAACCAGTCGGGATCCAGGGAAAGGCCCGTTATTAAAGTCAGTTGCTGGACGGCTGTTTCTGATTTGGGGAAGGGAATGACCAGAGCTTTGCAGCAGAAGCTGGGGTGGCTTGTGGGGTGATCAGTAGAAGCAACACAAGATACCTGGGACTGCGGGAGGCCTTGGAAGATGTGTGCGTTTATTTTTGCCTGGACAAGAAGGGCAGCAGGTGCCGGTGCAGGGCTCAGTGAGCCCCTGTCAACAGGCAGTCCTGGTGAAAGCCTCTGTCCATTAACAGCTCACCATAAGGAGCGGGGTTCACAAACAAGCTGCAGGTGTAGCTATTGTTTTTCTGGCTCTGGGCTATTGACACAAGCAATAATCTCAAATTAATCTTTAATCGGATGATGAACTGATAGCGTGGGGCTGGGGAGGTGTGAGTCTTCCCAGGAAGACAAAGAGTAGAGAAAATGTGGAGAAAGGGAGCCAGGGAGATCTAGGGAAGGGATTCGAGGCTAGAGGACTGAAATAAAGATGATTTCTGCTTGTGGTGCAGGTGCTCTGGATTGCAGCATCACTGTGGTCTTGTTGCTGGCTTCTCTCATCTTTCCGAGGCCATCACCTCTCCCCAGCCACGCTGCCTGTGAGTCCCTCCCTGCCAGCCCCTGTGCCAGTGGGGCGAGGTGCGATGCCCACCCCAGGGCTGCACTGTGCCCTGGCAAAGCATCATCCACCTGCCAAAACAATGGGACTGTGCACCTCACTGGCTCAAAAATCATGCTGTAAGGCCGACTTTCTCCTGGGTGAAGTGAGTATGTACCTCTCACCCTGAGCACACAGGGCAGCTCCGCTCACTCCACAGTGTTGAGAAACCCCTTCCTGGGACTGGCTTACCCTCCTACTATTTATGTCCCCTGTGCAAATGTTGCCTCTGGTGGGAGGAGAGACAGCACCCAGCTGTACTCAGGGGCTTGAGAGACTGCGGAGGAACAGACAAGCCTGATGTTGTGGGTTAAATGATTATTTCTCCCCTCTCTCTCAGGCAGTCCTGACAATGGGGAAAGCCTTGGGGGCCACTGGTGCTGCCCCCCAGTGAGCTCAAGGTCATGTGGAAAGGGAGAAGATACCTGTCCCTGGGTGGGTGCAGGCAGATAGATGGATGATGCTGAGCAAACAGTCCAGAGCAGCCACTGACTCCCTCTGCAGAGACACCCTTGCCAGAGCAAAAAGTACTTCACAACCTGCTCCACAAGAACACAGAATGGTATTAATGGCAGTGGGTTAAGAATGAAACCCATAAAGCTGTAATATTCAATTTCTTCACCTGAGGATGAACGCTTTGGCAAAAGGGACAGAAGCGCACGCACAGCGGTGACCCGGGCCCTCCCCACAATAATAAGCACAGGAGTTACCAGCCTGGGCTGACGGCTTTACAATAGCAATGCTGTGCTGTAACTTACTGGAGATCTGCCTAGAAAATCATCAGAAAGTATTTTAAATCCAGCATAACATACATATTTATGGATCACCTTCTGTTTTACTGGGCTCCCCGAAAGCAATGCGAGGCCTGTTTTACTTTTCTCAATAAAAAGGCTCACGTTTCACATGAGGAGATTGGCGTCTCCCGAGCTAATTAATCCGGGTTCCCCTCCACCTCCGCATTTTCCACGCAGGGTTATGCTGGCGACACTTAGTCTGTGGCTGCTCCAGGGAGGACGGTGCTGCACATTAAGCCTCCTTTGCCGGCGATGTGCTGGAGGCAGAGCGGGGCAAGGCGAGGAAGTGGCGGCGTGTCGCGGCACAGAGTCATGGCCCGGTATAAAGAGCTTCAAGGGCCTGCATTATGTCATTACTCAATTAGCCTGTTGGTAATAGCACTTCATTAGAGAGACAGGTCCTATTCACTGGCCCTAATCCGCTTTCTAAAGACAAGGGCTGGAGCCATTGATCGCTTTTCCCGCTTTCCCAGTGAGACAGAAAGTGGGTTTGGAGAGTGGCCCAGCAAAGGGTGAGGGGGGGAAACGATCCCACTGCTGTGGCCAGGGCAGCCCCCTGCCATCCTCAAACCAAGGTGGGGGAGGCAGCACCAAGCCCCAGCAGCTCAGGGATGTGCAGGCATGAAGAGCACCAGCCCTTGTCACCAACCTCAGAAATCAGGATGTTAACCAGGGAACAAAAGAGTTTTGGTGTCAAACCATAGGTGACCATGGCCAGGGATGTGACCCATCCTTGCCTGGCCAGACATGATGGGTGAGCCGGTGCCAGGGATGCTCTTTGAGAACCAGCTGCGGGGACAGGTGCTGTCTGCCCAGTCTGTGCCTTGCTTCAGTCCATGGTGGGGGCAGAAAGAAAAGACACATTTTTTTAAGGGTTTTTTTTTATTACTTCCCCCCTCCTCCGCGCTGTGGCATGCAGCGCTCGGTGGAAACCGAAGCGGGGTAGGAAGTGGTGTGACTGCCGCACGCAGGAAACCAATGTGTGTCAGGAAAGGATGTCAGTGCCGGCAGTGGGACCGAGGGGCAAAGAGGTGGCACGGGAACTGTGCCTGCCCCGCTGGCAACTCACTGATCAGAGGGGCAGGAAGCAGAATGGAGCCCTTCCTCTAAAAATAAAGGTATCTACTTCCATTTGAGGTGGCAACAGAGCAAACCTAGAGGTGCAGGAACTTCCAGCCAGGGCAGAAGTGCCCAGCCAGGGCTCAGAAGTGTTCCCCAGATCCTGCCTGCCCAATTGGCTTCAAAGCCATTGGGCTTCTGCACCCTGCAGGGAACTGGTCCCCCAAACCTCTCCACAGTGGCAGCCAGAGCATCCTCCGCTATGGGCCCCATGTGAGGCTGCTGCATAACTGGTGCTTGGCACCTCATCCTGCTGCAGCCCCCAGTCAGTCATCAGCCCACAGGCACCTTGCCCACCCCATGTTCTCTGTCCATAGGGCATCCATCAGCCAGGTGCCCCTTTCCAGCTGTGCTGCCATAGCTTGAGCTGGGCTAGGGAGTTTTCTTCCCCCATAAAAAATAACCTTTGCTCAGACTTCAGAAAGATGCAGCCAGAGCACAGAAGTTATTCTAGATCAAAAGAAGTACTGGGGTAGGAAAGTTTACTGCCCTGGTTATGGTAACAGCTGTCTATGATCTATACCAACCAAATTTTCCCCCCAAAATATCTCACTTTACAGCAATAGCCTTCTGTACTGGGCTGGAGGGCAGCAATGTGGGGCCTCCATTTGTTGGAATAATGAATAGTGATCAGCACTCGTGACTCAGGTGAGGACCTGAAGGCCAGTTTTTAAACAGAGTCTGCAGTAGATGGCAACTCTTTTCCCTCAGATGGTTTTCAGAGTGTCCCAGGAGTCAAAACAGTGTCTGGCACATGCCTGAGGCACAGGGACTGTGGTCCTCTCTGGCCGCAGGGGAGGAAGGGAAGGCTGGGCCATCACACATCGCCACCCATCAGAAAGTCCAAATCTTCCGTGATTTAAGTAAACACCTTGTTTCCATTCGACCCTTTTTGCCATTTCAGAATACTGTCTACTTCTCTCCGAAAGGAAATAGCTGTCCCATAAATAAAGGAAGGTGGGAGGGAGAGCGGGGGAGGCCACAAGCACAGGCCAGGCAGATGCAGATGCAGCTTTTCCCGGCATGCTCCAGCTCATGGCCGCAGGATAACATCAGCGAGCAGAAGAGCAGAGAGGGGCCATGGTGCACACATGTTCCAAGGAGCCACCTGCACATGGCCATGCCTGGGGCACTCCCAGCCCTCCCCTTGTCACCCTCCAAGCATCCTCCTTGTGACCATCCTCCCAGCCAGCCAGCTCAGCATGGTGGGTGCATGCTAAAAGTGGTCCCCACGGCAAGCCCTGCACACTGAGCCCTGAGCCTGGGCTCCTGGGCACCCAGAGCTTTTTCCCCACTGCAGCAGGATCCCCTGATGGGGAACTTGCAAAACCACCTTATGGCACTGAGCGAGGGCAGGTTGGCAGCACAGGGAGAAGCCAAGCAGCTGTGGATTTCACATCCCAGCTCAAATACTGACTCTGCGTCTTCAGTCATGCCACATCATCTCCAAATGCATTGTTCCATGCACAGCAGGGAATATCATACTGTAGCTGCAACCATAACAGCTCTCCAAGCCCATCAGTGGGGAGCAGGCTTGCTCAGCAGACAAGTCAAAATATGACAAGGGTTACTAAGACCTGTTACATCCCAGGGCACCCTCATCAGCAGCCCCATCAGGAGACCTGAGACCTGCTGGCCCTCCAGACCTGTGACTCAGGTCTCTGCTGGTGGCAGGTTTCTCGCTGCTGGCCTGGACTCAGTGCTGAGCCATTAATAACCAGCTCTAGTTGTGTCTCTCCAGCCCACAGCCCTAATTTTCTTTCAAAATGAAGCTGCAATGGGAATGAATTATATCTCTTCATTTTCATTTTCCTTCTGTCTCTGCTGATGGCAAATTAACAGCTTCCCTTGATGCCAAACGGTCTGCAGTTTATCTCCCAAAGCACAAGTCTCACTCCCAATCTGCACTGGGGAAGCTTAATGTAATTGCAGAAAACTATTCTGAAAGTGATCCAGCAGCAGAGAAGGCAAAGAAATAGGGACCATATGCTCCACACCAGTCAGAGGCACCACGCAAAGATTCTCTCACTTGCAGTGCTCAGTCCCACCCTAGCCAGCGGCCTGGCTCACCTGCCCCACACACAGGGCTCTGCTTTGGTTTGCAGTGTCTGAAGCTGACTGAAGGGTTTGCAGACAGTTCTGTGCACACACTTGCTGGGTGTGTTTTCACCCAGGGTTTAGCTGCCTCTTGGTGGAGGACCCAGCCCCACACTGTAAGGTCTGCCATGGCCCTTGGTGGCTCTGCGAGGGAGGGCAGAAGAAGATGGCACCATTTGATTCCCGTGCAGCCCAGCCCTGCCTGGTCATGCACGTGCATTTTGGGTGCCCCCTCGGTCCTCGTTAGTGAGGCCAGTGCTGCCTCATTGCTCAGTGTCACTGGGGCAGCCGGTCCAGTCCTTCTCATCTGGGAGAAGAAACAGACAAAGGGCTTATCCTGCAGCTGCCTTCACAGAGTCCCTGCTTTACATCAAGGAGCCCCAGCACAGATCAAAGTACTCTGAAGTTTCCCTTGCGCAGCCTGAAAGTGCTCTCAGAGGGTGACATGCTGCTGTCAGCAGCCTCCAGCCATGGGGAGAAGGTTATCCTTCCCCCCGTCACAGCTACCTCCCTCTCACTGCTCCTCCCGTGGGCAGAGACTTGCCTGGGTCCATGCATGGCTCGGCACTGAGCTCCTGCCCACCAAAGTGCCTGGGTCTGTAGAGTTCCCCTGCCCTTGCTAAGGCACTGCTGGGGCTCATCCTGCTCGGCATCTCCTGCGCTTGCCCACAGGTGGAGGGTGACAGCAGCACTTGGCACAGAAGTGGTGATGACCACAGTCTGCAGACTGGGGAGGGTGATGGTGCACAGCCCTCCTGGGGGGCACGAAGCACTTGGATGCCTGTTATCACCGAGTGTCAGAGAAAATACTGTGATTAGATAGTAGCAGGGAAAATAATAATGGCTAATGCTTCCAAAAGTAATTTAGGGACCCTCAATTTAGAAAGCCAAAATTTAGCTCCCTTGAAGAGGTTGTTTTCCAGAGGCTTCTCCAAAACGTCTGGAGGAGTTTTCCGTCATTTGGCACCAGTAGCATTTGCCATTTCTTCAAACTGTGGCCAGGAACTGCTAGTTAAGATGCCTGCTTGGTGTGGGGCTGCCCATGACCAAGCAGAGAGGAGTCATCCTGCAAACCCCTCTGCCTTTCAGATGGGTCAGCCTATGCCAGCGTTACTGGGCTACTGTTACCCGCAGCTCGGGGTGTTACCACGAGCAGGGGTTCTGAAAATAGTCCCTGGCACCCTTCCATTCTGCTGGGCCGGGCCAAGTGTCTCTGAGACTTGCTTCCAGCTTCGCCTTAGCCCCAGTGGGAAGAGGAGCCTCTCTTCCTCTGCCCCACTCCCCCTGCCCGAGGCAGAGCCACCCATCCCCCCAGTGCTGCCCAGCCCACAGCTCTCCCTATGGCTGCACTGAAGGCAGCCTGCATATATAAAATTAGCACCCTCGCAGGAGGCTGTGAGGGGAAACCTGCCCTGGGCAGCTGCAATGGGAAGCAGATGCTCTGTGATTAAGCCCACATGGGCAGGGCAGCATGTCCTCTGAGCAGGGCTGTGGTACCCTGGCCAGGGATGGAGGGAACGCACTCGAGCAAAGGTTACTTTGCCAGGGGAGCTACTTCTGTGTCCCCCATGAGTGATGTTCGGGGTAGAAATGGTGTTAGACACAAGTGCAGCTCCCCTGACAGCAACATCCCACACTTGTGGGGGCCAAGCCAAACTTTTCAGCTCCATTGAGCCAAGAGGACTGTGTGAGACAAAGGCCAGGGAGCTGCATCCCTATGACTGTTGCTGCTGGGGATGAAGCCCTAGAGAACACAAGGGTGAGAAGAGCCATTTCCAGAGCATCTCCAGTACAGCATCCCCAGCCATTTGCAGCCCATTTGGAGGGACAAGCATCCAGCTCCAGCCAGCATCTTCCCCCAAACCTTCCCCCTCCCTGCGTCCTTGGGACACCAAAATGCTGTATCTCTTCCCCACAGAAGGGATGTAGCGGAGTTTCAAAGTCCAGGGGCCAGTGACCCCAGCCAGGCCTCTCCTGCAAGACCATGTTGGGAGGTACAGAGGAAAGATGCAGCTTTGTCATCTGCCATCAAAAGCCCAGCCAACAAGCCATGTAACCTGAGAGAGATTTTCTAGATAAGATCTAGGCAAAAGGAGGTCAGGTCACAGGGGGCTTGCTGACCCTTATGAACACCAGCCCAGGACCCCAGTACCACTGGGTGAGGGAGGATGCTCATCAGGGTGCCTGGCTTAATTTCTTCTTGTTTTCTTCCCTTTCATGGTTTTGTCTCTGAAGGGGAGAAATCCCCACTTATCTCCTGCCCTCTCCAGTCTCCCCAGTGTGGTTTCTCCAGCCTTGGAATAAGGTATGGCCATTTCTGTTTCTTCTCAAGGCATTTTTCCACCCACCCTCTCTGGCCCTGGTGGGAATTGTCAGCTTTGAGATAACGAGAAGGATGAATTGTTCATACAGGATGTTGCATGAAGCCCAAGTGCTATTTGCAGGCAATTTTAATAAGTAATAATAAGGAGAGAGAACTCTAAAGGAAGTAACCTGGTACAGCAGACAAGGCAGATTTATCAAGGCAGGGAGGAAATACTCCCCAGAAATGAATCTGGCATGAGTTCCTGCACACCAGTCCCACGATCCTGTCTGCCACCACAGGCAACTCTTATCTGAAACAGTCCAGTGTTTAAAATAGACTGGAAAATAAATAGTCTTCCAGTGTGACTGATCCTCCAGAGCCTGCAGTTCATCCCAGCAGCATTTACAGTTTTCTCTGGAGTGTTTCCGACATGTACTTCAAGGCCTTCCAACTCTTTTCTCCTCCCCTGCTTGTGACATTAATGAACCTTAAGGGATTTTTAAAGCACGTTTTATGTGGATGTATTTTTAAGCAGGAGAAGGAGAGAGTGGTTCCCAGCCCTCCGTGCCTGGGGTGGACAGAGAGTGGCTGTGCGAAGTGCACTCCAAACAGGAATCCATCAAACACCAGGGCTAAGTGTTGCTGCAGCAGCTCCGCAAGCCGTGAAGTTGTTTAATGTTCATTGTTCACAGCCGTGTCACCCTCCCAGAGTATTTTATTGTTTTTCCAGTTGTACTTAAAACTATCATTTGTTATCCTGCCCAGACAGTGAGAACCTCACCTTTAATTGATGATACCAGATGAAACTCCTGGTCAAAGTTTCCAGGGTCTCCACCACAACTGGGACTGGCTTCCTGCCACCCCAGACCCTGTCAGCCCCAGAGGGTGGCCTGGAGGGTGACAGGGACATGGTTCCTGGGAGCTCTGTTCCCCTGTGGTGAGTCTTCCAGGGGAGCAGGGGCTGTTGTAGCAGACCTTGCACAGAGCAGTGTTGGTACCCAGGCTGGGACACCAGCTCAGTGCATAAACCCTTAGGAGAGAGCAGACAGCCCTGAGGTGTGAGAGGTGCTGCAAGTCACCTGCCAGGCTGCAATGAGGACAAGCCTGTGCAGCAGCAAAGTGTGTGGTGACACCCCTGCCCACCTGGACAGCAGGGCACTTGTGACCATTGCCTTGAACCAGCCCTGGCCAAGGACTCTCATCACCCACGAGGGACAGGAAAAGGGGACATCCAAACAGCCCTGGTGCTGCACATCCCTCTGTGTCCAGCTCCAGCATCAGCGTCACCTCCCATGGGTACACCTTGCTGGGTCTAACAGCCCCAAAATGCACCTTTTTGGCCAGTGGAGCTGTCTCCCCATGTTGTCCCCACACAATGGGCTGGCCTGTGCCCCGTCTTGCCCTGAGCCACCCTGACACCCACCTGCCCTCAGGCTGGTACATGATGTCAGCCTATGACAACTAATTGCAGTGACTAACTTTATATTTTTTTCCTCGAAAACAGCCCTTTTCACAGACAGGGATGTCTCTCTGCTGTGTAAGTCCTGACAGACTCTCTACAGTAGTTAAAAGGGACAGCATTAAAGAAAAAGAACTTAAACAACCCCAAAGTGAAGGGCCTGTAATTTATTTACTCCCCCCAATGAATGCTGGTTGCAAATCACCCTGTATAAAAATAACTCCTTTCTCCAACTTTTGATCTCTGATATTCCTGTATTTCCCTGGGGAAAATGTAAATCTATGAACTTATTACTAATGTTTCCTGTCCCTGACAGTGGAGCCAGTTGATATTTTACTTGAGAAGCCAGAGAGAGAAAAAAAAAAGCAGCATAAACTTAATGACTGCGGACTGTTTCCAATCTTAGTTTCACTTTTCAGATGGAGAATTTCCATCTTACAACAGGGAGAGGGAGATTTTTAAATAAAACATGATTTAACTTTAGCCAAACTTCCTCCTAGTGTTTATGCTTTTGGCTTGGGACTTGATCCATTTAAAGCCGGTTCCTTTTGAAGCAGCCCTGGCTCATCACTGTGCACCAACACAACGGCTTGGAAATTGTCTGTTCCATTTCTGGATCTGAATTCCCCAGCCTCTGTCTACCTCCTTGCCCTCCTGCTTGCCCTGTGCTGAGGAACAGATCCTGGTTCCTTCTCACCTATGTGGGCAGCAGGCTGCAGGCAGGGGTGAGTGATGGTGTTGTGGTGGCACCTTGCACTTGCTGAGCATCCCCTTGGCACTGCTGCGGGCACCCAGCTTGGTCATATATAGTGTGGCTATTTAAAACAGCTCCATGTCACTTCCGGCCCTGATCATGGTCATTTTGTAGCCCCAAAGCCACATCCAGGAGTAACTGGTGGGGAGGCTGGGGACAGGAGCTCAGGGGTCTAAAACATGTTTGTAAAGTTTCTAAGCTATCTTATTTTGGTGTGTTCCCTAAAAAACTAAACATCTTTCTGGTTTAGAACAGGCTTTGCATGGAAATGTAAGCTCTTTGGTAGGAGGCTCCTCTCAGCCTGCTGTGCTCCTGCCCAGGTACTGAACAATCTCTGTGAGGTTTTTCAGGTTTTTTTCTCCTTCAGCATAGAGAAAAAATCCCCCAGAAAACCTGAGAGCACAGGAAGGTCCTTTCCTGGCAGTGCTGGTGCTGGGAAGATGGCTGCACCCAGACAGCCCAAGCCTAGCTCCTGTGAAAATGGCCTGGCTCAGGCTCTTCTCCCCATCCTGCAGAGCCCTGCTGGAGCCAGGAGCCCTCTGAGTCCTGGGGTGGCTTCGGGGTGTCAGAGGGGAACATCAGCTCCTCTCCTGTGCACTCTGCCTGCACCCATGGTCCCAGTCTTTTGTGGCTGCCCATCTGGAGTCCTCAGCACAAGGGGGACATGAAACTGTTGGAGCGGGGCCAGAGAAGGCCACAAAAATAATCCAAGATCTGGAAGCTCTCTGCTGCGAGGACAGTCTGGGAAAGGTGGGGTTGTTCAGCCTGGAGAAGGTGGCTCTGGAGAGACCTTATTGCAGCCTTCCAGTCCTTCAAGGGGCCTATGAGAAAGATGGGGACAGTCTTCTTAGCAGGACCTGTTGCAACAGGACAAGGGGTGACAGTTTTAAATGAAAAAAGAGATTCAGACTAGATAGAAAGAAATTTTTTATACTGAGGTTGGTGATACCCTGGCCCAGATTGCCAAAAAAGGGGGTTTATGTCCCATCCCTGGAAACGTTCCAGGTAAGGTTGGATGGGGCTCTGAGCAACCTGCTCTAGCTGCAGATGTCCCTGCTCGCTGCAGAGGGGTTGGACTGGATGAGCTTTAAAGGTGCCTTCCAACCCAAACCAGTCTATGATTCTATGATTCTATCCCTCCCCCAGCAGCAGAGGCAGTCCAACCCCACGGCCAGTGGCCGGAGTGAGCAGCAGACCTGACGCCAGGCGTGGAAACTGGTTCCCTCAGGAGCAATTCAGGCACTGTTTTAACATCAGCCAAAACACAGGGAATAAAAGGAACTTTAATGGGGTCTAAGTTGAGCTGTGCACCCTGGAGGATTCCTGGCTGCCTCTGTTTGAGTCAGATAAATAGCCCTGTGACTGCAGTAATGTTTAACATCCCCTTTCATTATCTCACTGGCATCCCCTGGCTCCTGCAGGGATTGCAGCCAGGGCCTGGCCACATCTTCCCCCCGTCCACATCCCGCTAGCTGGGCTGCAGCAGCACTTAAGAGCATTTTTGAAATGCAGCCTGATCCAGGGCTTTATTGAAGAGGCTGCGAGCTGAGCTCAGTGCTGGTCCCACTGCAGGGTGAGAGCCCTTGGACTTCTCTGCCACTGGGAGAGCTCCCATGCCCTGTCCCTGCAGGTCAGCCTTCTCCCAGTGCTGCTGGCTGGCCAGGCAGGCATGGTGTTGGTCCCAGTCCCCTCCTTGCCTCAGTTTCCATACCTGCAGTACCACCTTGGTGAAACTATTTTCTGATAAAGAGCCTTGAAATTTAAAGCTGAAGAAATAAGAATGTAATACACAGGTTGTCAGTGTTATCATTATTAATAATCAATACTTATTAAGCCTAATAACCTTCATCAGCCATTCCAGCATCTCAAAGGGACTGTCAGAATGAAGGGTCCTTATGTCCTATGTCCCATGGCCCACATTCCATATCCTGTGCCCCTGCCCCAGCAGGTGCCATTGGTCATCCCTCTGCAGGCTTCTTCCCAGTGTCTCCCTTTCTGCTGTTCAGGTTCTGGGGTCCTCCCACTTTGCTCCCTGAAATTTCCTCCCTGAAATTCCATGAACTTTTTGAGTTGTTTTTTTGGCACTGCAGGCTCATCTTGTTGCACAGACAACTAACACGAGGCAGGTCCGAGGTCCCAAATGAGCAGGTCATTTCCCACCACCTCCCCTCATTCCTGAGCTCTAATATCTCTCTCTTAATAATGTTCTGTTTTCCTCCCTCTCTGGGCTGGGCTCGGGGAGTGGAACGGGCTCCATCAGCGTGCGGGCTCCATCAGCGTGCTGATGGAGACAACCACCCCACCACTTTTTTCAGGCTCCTTAGGAGATGGTTGGGAATACCACACTTTTATTTTCATTTCCCTTAATCGTAACTACAGCTCAGCACGAACACGCTTCTCAGCCATGAAGCCTCCCTGTGTGGGCAGTGCTGCAGTGGGGGCCAGCAGCACCCACAGCCACCCCTGGCCAGCTGCATTGCTCTGTCTGAATTATTCCATTGCTGGGGGCAATGGAAACCCAGCACTTCTCCCACCTCTCCAGTGTGAACAGCCAAGTGTGTCTCCAAACAACCCTACAGCCCCAGGGGCTGCTTTTAAGACAAATATTTCACTGTGGAGACCCATGGCAAATGACCAATTAGGCTGCCAGTGCAAAGTTTCCAGGATTCCACCACCCATGTGTCGACCTGTTGTGCTCACAGCTGTAACATCTGTCCTCTAACACCTGGCAGCAGGGTGGAAGCATGCGGGGCAGCACAGGACTCTTGCCTGAAGTCTCATCCTGATGGGAGAAGACTTTTTTTATCATCCAAGCCTATCCTTCCTCTGTCCATTTGCAGGCCAAGTGCTACCCACCAGCTGCCTGTTTGGAGCTGCACTGCCTGGATCGCTGTGAGTGCAGCCAGCCCTCCCCTGGCACAGCCAGGACAGGGTGCCAGCACAGCTGATGCCCTGTGGAGGGACAGTGGGTGCCACCAGATGAGAGCCTGTTTTGGTCTCGCTCGGTGCCCCCAAATTCAGGGGAGCCCACTGATACTTTTCACCTTCTCAGGGAGTCCCCAGGTGTCTTCCTGGCACTTGGGGCCAGGATTAGCTCTCAGCACTTGCCAATTAGCTAACTTGTCTTTATTGTCACCTCGATGGGGACACAGGGCCAGGCTGGCACCTGGGGTGCGGTGTGGGGAGGACTCTCTGACCCCAGATCTGCCTACAGCCTGCTTGCCTGGCTCGCTTCTCCTTTCGGGCATTTAACACCGTCTGGAAGCTGCGTCAGGGGGAGAAAGAGGAGACAGACAGACAGACAGACGGGAGCTGCTCTGATGTAAAACAGAGACGGGAAAGCAAAAGCAGAGACTGCGAATGGCCCGGTGAGCAGCCCAGCACTGGGGACAGGGCGAGAAGCACGTTTGTGTCATTACTCATGGAGAAGCTGGCAGGGAGATGCATGGAGAGGGCCAGATCCCTGCTGCTAAAGCACCGCTGACTTCGCACAGGCGCATCAGAAGGGAGCAGGGAGCACAGCCCAACTCCTACGCCAAGACCCAGCCTCTTCCCGTGGCTCAACACACGGAGCCAGGGATGCTCCACGGCCCCAGAGCTGGTGCAGGATCAGACCCGCTGTGGGGCTGTGTCACAGCACCTCTGGCTGAAGAGAAGGAGAGAGGCAGGATGACCCCAAGCCAGAGAGGACAGCCCTGTCAGCCCCACACCAGCACCCACAGCTCCACATGGCCCTCCCCACAACAGCCTCCACTGATCTTTACATAGGGTAAAGTAAGAGAAGAAAAAAACCCAGGGGAGGAAGCAGCCCATCCCCAGCAGCCAACAGCACACGTTTCCTCTGCTGAGCAGCTGGAAAAGGCTCAGGTGGATGGCAGAGTTATCTCCACGCCCAGTCCCATAACTCTGGCTTCTAACCCTGTTTTCCAGCAGGGAGACCGCAACTTGGCTCGTGGTGGTGCACAAAGCACATTGGTTCCCCCAGGCCTCCAGCACTCCTTTTACCATCATCACCTGGATCTGCAGTGGGAAAAAACAGGCAGGCCCCTCTTCCAAGGATGGCAGGGCTGTGATACAAGTGCATGTGGGCTCATGCCCCAGCCCTCTGCAGCCTGGAGTTCCCTTTGAGGCCAAAGAATGAGCCAGAAGTCTCATGACATCAGTTTGGGAAGAGGGTGTGATGTCCCCAGCTGGCACATGCCAGCAGCCCGGCAAGCAGGGAGGTGGCTGGCACTGGGTGTCCTCGCAGGGGGGTGTATGGGTGGTGTGGAGCAAGAGCAAAATTTCCCCTCCTGGCTCCTGGCTCCCAGCTCCCAGCGGGCAGGTGCTGCAGGAAGCAGCACCAGGAGGCAGCACCGTGGGAGCACACGGCGTGGGACAGAGCCTCACGTGGCATCCTGCCCGCGGCTGGGACTTTCCCAAATCGCCAAGGGCTCTGGCCACAAAGGCTCAGGGAGGTGCTGGGGAAGGCTGCGGCCACGCTTGCAAGTGGCAGGGAGGGAAGTCCTGGCACCTACTCCTGGGGTTCAGCCCATCCCAGATGCTCAGCATCGGGTGTTTTGGAGACAGCCTAAAGCTTTGCTTTGCTGTGTGTCTGCACCCCAGGCGGGGATAACTCTGGAACCAAGCCCCAAAGCTTTGAAGGTGTGCATGGATGAATCTTGTGTGTAGTTTGTAACTCAGCTCCACCTGCCAAGACTATCTTAACCAAGCACATGGACCTGGGGGTGGCTTTTAGCTTCCTCCACACTGGTTAATCAATACACAGGGTGAGTGACCCCAAGCATCCCTGCCTGCCATACCTAAGCTGGGCCCTGTCCAGTCCTCATGACAGTCTGATGTACAGATCACTCTTTGAATTAACACCATTAAATTGTCCCAGGCTATTCCTGAACAAATCAACCCCCTTTTTTTTTGTGAAGGTGTAGAGATTGCTGCCTTAATTAGCAATCAAAGTCACACCTCAGCACCAGCCTGGTGCTGTAGCTCTGTGCAAAGAGGATTGCAGGGTAACCCGGTATGGTGTTGCACCAGCCCTGTGTTAGGGGACATTGTCTACTGCAGCTGTGGAAGCACACAGCAGTAAAGGCAAGTGACACCCACAGTGACAGTGGATCTCTCCAGCAGGGCACTGTGGGTGCCCACATTGATGCTTTGTACCAGATGGGGCAGCAGTGCAGCTGTGGGTCGCAGCTGGTGGCAAGTGGAGGCTGAGGGGGTGCACAGGGAAGCCCCCACCTCCTTCCCCAATGCACCCCTCCACCCAGACACAGAGGGAGATGATTTGTGAATGAGCCTGAGCTCAGACTGGGCAGGATGGAGGGGATCATTCCTGAGTCACTCATGGGCTGCCTAAAGCAGGGCTGGGCAGGGACACGAGGGTCACCTGCACCCACCGCCTCTTCTTTCTGGCTCTTTCTCACCCTGTGAATAACCTCGGGATCTGCTGCAGGAGGAGCAAGGAGACGGAGTTCAGCGGGAGGCAGCTGTGAGGCTGGGCTGGGGCAGCTAACACCAGACAAGGTTTTTTTCTTTTCATTGGAGAACTTTTAGCTTTGCAGGCATCCCCTCGTTAACACCCAATGGGACTTGGGGAACCACAAGTTGTCTGAGAGATTCACTTTTCCCCAAAAATAAAATGCTGCCCGTACAGACAGAGCTGGGACTGGTGGGTGAGCAGAGACCCTCGCTGCACTCTATGGTCCAGCTGGGGTGAGCCCTTGCCCCAAGGGGAGCCCAGACCCTGCTGGTGGGGGGACAGGCGATGGAGCCACGACACTGACGTTAGTCAGAGAGCTGGAAAGTTTTCTACATACCAGCGCTAACAGGAATGTTATTTACTGAGCGAGGGAGAGGTCTGACAGAGGAGAAAGCCTCTTGCCCGGCTGTTCCCCATGTATGGATGTGGACCGGCGTTACTCAGCAGGATACAGCACAGACAGAGGCACCGGCGCCGCGGGATGGCTCTCCTGGAGGAAACTGGATGT
>VWZY01013055.1:199191-215125 GCA_013399075.1 Chloroceryle aenea | reverse complement strand
CGGTTCACCCTGCGGCAAGCGGCAGCTTGCCCCGAGCTGTGCAGGGGTCACTCTCCTGGACCCCACAGCCACCCACCCCAGCTCAGTCAGATTTGTAGAAGCGGGGGACACAGGTGGGACATGGCCACCACCATGTGGCTCTGGGGACAAGTCAGGGTGCAGGGAAGCTGCCTTCCCGCAGAGCTGGATGAGCAGAGCATGAAAAGAAACTCAAACCTGCCTTTTTCCTTAATAAGCCTCCTTACAGCTCAAAGCAAATATTTTTGTAAAAGTGGGATTTCACTTCCCATTTATATTTCTGGTGTTCGGTGATAGCTGACAGTGAACATTTCCAGAGAACCACTGTTTTCCAAACCTGCAGACTTTTCCTTGCTCCCCCATTGCCCGGGGGAGCCCATCCATGTCCTTCCTGCCGCCCAGGGCTGCCCATGGGTGGGGGGACACCTGTCACACCCCCGGCCTCCCGGTTCCTGCTCAGGATAATTACTGGTCATGGGAGGGGGGTTGATTTTTTTGAGTTGCAGGCACATCCAAGGGCCCTGCTCTTTTCCCCAAGGACTTCAAAGGCTTTGCAAACATCAATAGGTGCAGCCCCAGAGTTAAGTCAATAGAGCCTCCTCTGACAGGGAGGCCGTGGGGGTGTGTGGGTCCCAGCCACCTCGGAAGCACCCAGGGTTGCTGGTGTCCACTGTACACGGCCAAGCGATTAAACACAGGCACTTTTCTTCTCTCTCATCCAAATCCTGTCCTGTTTCCCTGCCTTGGATGCTCCCCATGCATCTCATGGCTGCTGATATTCCCTGGAGCAGCCCCAGACAGCTCCAGGAGCGGCTGGGAAGGGAGAAGGAGTGGGGATTATTCCCAGGCAGGAGGCATTTTGAGGGTGGCTGAGCAGATGTGAGCATATTTCCCAGTGGTGACTGGCTGGGGAAGTTCACAGCATGACTCATGTGCTTTCCCAAGTCCCTGAATCGCAGCATTGTGCTGAGAAATCAGAACCGTGCCGTCACCCTCCCAGCACGGCAACATCCCTCCTTGGTGCCAGTGCTGTGAGACCCTCTTTGGGGCCCTGCAGCTCAGGCCTGAGATCAGTGATCTTGGGAGAAAAGGAGCAGATTCTCCTGAAGCAAATGCCTTCTCTGAGGGCCAGGCTTGGTGCTGAGCTGCTGATACGCTTTGGTAGATCAGAAGCCCCAGAGCTCTCAACCAGCTACTTTAACATGCCTCTCTTTTCCTTGGCATCCTGGGAAGCAAACAGATTGCACAGGAGAGCGTGCTTACGTCTGCTCCCTCAGCAAACAAGTCAGGAAGAAAATAAAGAAACCAAGAGAAGCTTTTTCCCGGCGCCCCTCAGCCAGCACCACACCTCTCCCCGCACGCCGAGTACACAGTTTATTTTCCTTCCCATTAAACTCTCCCCACCAGCCTGGCTCTAGGAAACTCAATTTATGCTCAGAGCTCTGGGTATATTATTCCTAGCGGGAACAGAGAAGGGCAGTCAGCGTGGAGGCGGCTCAGGCAGCCGAACAAGCTGGTCTTTGGTTTCGCGCCGGCAGCGCCGTGCGGGGACGGGAAGTCCCCGTGCAGACAGAAAGTCTGCAGCACCGACGCCACGGCCGCCCCATGCCACTGTGGGGCCGGCCAGGGCCAGGAACGGGGCGATGGCAGTGGTGGTGGGAGAGCTGGGAGGCTGCAGAGGTGCCAGGGCAGAGGGAGGGAAGGGGGTTACCCCAGGGCTGGAGCCTCAGGTCAGTGTGCAGCCCCAGCTGGAGCAACGGGCACCGCCGTGCATCCCAAGATAATGGTCCCATTGGGTTCCTCTGTGCTATGGGGCAGGCATGCCAAACCCCACGGCACAGAGCCACCCTCTGCCAACTGGACAGTGAGCCACAGCTAAAGATCTGGGAGGCTCAAAGAGTGGTGGGATGAAGGAAAGGCTCTTGGTGTTTTCACCAAGAGTCTGCTCCAGCCCGCGACACTGCTCAGAGATGCTCCGCAGGCTCTAAGCAGCCCTGTCTGATGGCCGGTCCCCACTGACTACTCTCAGGGCTGGGACGACAGGGTTGAATGGGGCAGATCTGTGCACGGGGGCATTCCCAGCACTGCGCCAGGTGTTTTCCAGCTATTTCACTGTCCTTGAGCTAGCTGTACCCATACCTGTTGTGCTTTGCCCCAGCAGGGCTGGTACAGTGGAGAGAAAAGCCATGTCCATCCCTCTACAGCACCCCACCTGGCCTCCGCCACCTCCTTCCAGACCCATTTTAATGTGACCTCAGACAAGTTAACCTCCCAAGTGTCTGGCGTGAGCAGGACATCCCCACAGCTGTTTTTTCCCCTGCTCTGCAAGGTTACAATAGCTCCTTGTTCCTCCATACGCCCCGCTCCTCTCCTGTATCACATCCTACACGACCGCTTTGCAGTGACCTCATCTTTCTTTTTTTTTCCATGCCTCCTGCTGAAATCATGCTGCTCTCCCAGCCTCTGCTCACACCATCTCCTGGGTGTGCTGGAGGGGATGGGGTCTCCAAGAGCTGGCCAGCCCCCCTCAGCCCAGTGCCTGCAGGGTAGTGCCAGCATCCAGAGACCCGCGCAGCCAGAGAGCACAACCTGCGAAGGTTTGCGGTTGTGGGGAAAGGGCCATCTGTGAAATCCATTTGCAGCTTTTCTCTGGATTTTTAACCCCTTTATTCCCACCTAAACTCAGTCTATTCTGTGATGTTGAGCTGCCCACCCAGCTCCTGCCTTTCCTCTGGGGCATGCAGTGCCTCCATAGGTTGTATACAGTGATTCCATAGGGTGCAGTCCTAAAGAAACCTTAACCCAGATATGTGTTTGGGATCAGACACTTCTGTTTCACACACCATAAATGTCTTGGAAATCCATGCACCAATGCTGCTCAGTGGCCCTGCACACAGCGTGGTTTAGGACAATCTGGCATCTCTGTCTGGGCAGCATTATTTTGGTTTGGCAACACGGTCCATTTCCAGGATACAAAGCTTTTTTCTTCTTGGGACCTTTCTTGTGTCCTCCCAGCTCTTTCATGTGGTGTTCACAGGAGCCCAGCTTGCATGAAACAGGATGAAATCACCAAAGGTTTTCCTCCCCTTGGGGACTGGGACCTTCACACGAGGCCAGGGCTGTGGTTAGCCAGAAGAAAACATTTGTGGTATCCAAGGGCTGGTGAGAAACCAAAAGAACTGTCCACTCCTGGATGGGCTCATCCAGCCCAGGGTGCTGGGGGACTGTAGACTGCCCAACTGTAGTGGTCACGAGGACCAGAGCAGAACTGGGCTTCTTCTGCCTTACACCAAAGCCCAGCCTATATGCTGGTCTGAGTGCCAGCAACAAGCCTCCCCTGGGTGACACACATCCAATTTCAGCATGCCCAGAGGAGCCCTCCTGGGTAGCACATGCACCCCAGGGTGCCCTACTGCCTGTGGTTGATGATGCCTCTGTGGGGGTGGTGTTTAAGAGTGAGACCATTTAGCAGGAGCTCCAGGCCTTAATTGCTCAACCCTGGCAAAGGAGCAGCTGAAAGCCATCTGCCTTTTAGCTTCCCACTGAAACAGGACATTCCTCAGGGTCTGCCCTTGTCAGGCATCACCTTGGGAGGAAAGATCTTGGCTGTATCAAGAGCAGACTGGGGCAGGCAGGAGCATTATCTCAAGGACTATGCTCCATCTCTGGGCTATAGTCACCAGGACCTCTCTGAAGAGATGCTGCATGAAACCCCCTCTCAACTGTGGTGATGGTGAGTCACAAACTTGGGTGCTGTGGCAGGACCTAGGGCTGTCCTCATGTCAGTGGGGGATATGAACACAGGGTCTTTTCTGTGCCACCCCCCCAGCTAGGGAACACCTTAACCTGGGTGTCTGCTGCCCGCTCATGCAGCAGGGAGCTGGGGGATGTGTTTGCTGCGGGTGTAAGCCTTGGAGCAGGGAAGCACATGCTTGTGAGCGTCAGCATGAGCTCATGTCTGCCAGCGGCGACGCAGCCTGAAGAGCTTTAAGTAGGTGTTGAAAATTAGGAGTTTCTTTCAAGAAGCTCTCAGGATGGGAGGCACCGTGTGGCTCACCAGTGATTGATAGCGTGTCGCTAGCTCATGGCTGGCTATTGCCACTCTGGGCCATGGAGACCCCAATACTGACAGCTTGGGTGGGATGGAGACTGTGGGGAGCACAGCCAAGCCCTGCTCCCCCTGATGCATGCAGCTGGGTATGTGGCCTCCAACATGCTCCTCTGGCCCTCACCACCCAGATATGAGGCTAGGGAGGGGAAGGGGGATGTGTCTGTGCACTGAACCATGGGGGATGCAGGGCTGATTTCTTCTCACTGCACCCCACTACGGGAGGAGGGCTCACTGCTCAGTCCTGCTCTGTGTGCTCTGAAGCCCAGGAGCTGCCATAAAGCCCCTGGATCTCGGTACTCCTGCATTACATATGATGGGGTGTCCTCAGGAGGCTCTGTAACAAGAGCTGCCTCACTCTCCTCTGCTGCTGTAGTTATTCAGGGTTCATAAGTGAAGTTTAAACTCCTGCCTTATTTCCCAGCCTGCTCCCCAATATGGTGACTGCATCTGAGAAGCAGGGCTGGGCTGGCTCTGTGTCTGGGGCAGGCATGGGGCTCCCTGCTCCGACAACTGGAACATCTTTTCCTACCTTGAAAACAACCTCCGCTTGCTCTCCTTTTGCTGCCTGTCTTTCCTGTATAGACCTGTTCCTGAATTCCCCCTGAGAGGAACAGGGTGGGTTGAAGGGGGGTGGTACCTTGTTGTGGGTGCCCAGCTGTCCTGTGGGTGCTGTGAGTCTGTGTATGTGCCATGGCAGAGCATGAGGCTTTCCCAGAGTGTCACCCTGCAACCACAGCACACAGTTGTGATTCACCCCGCTGAAGTGAACAGCAGAGCAAGGGGAAGGGCACCGGCTGCTTCACAGCCCTTCGGAGCTTGTCCTCTGGATGCACGTGGATTTGTGGATCCCTGTGGCACTGGTGAAGCTCCTCCCAGAGGCTTTCCCCCAGATATTTAGTACATGAAGCACACAAGTGGACCCTTCCCATGTGATGCTGCCTCAGCAAGCGCCTGCCCAAAAGGATGGCCAGGATTCCCTGGGAGGGGAGGGTTTTGGTTGGATAGAGATGTTGTGGTTAATGCACTCCGCAGGGAGGGGCAGGGGCCCCTACTCAGCCCAGCTGGCTGCAGACCCTCACCCAGGGCTTGGACTGCAGACAGGTGGAGCGGAAAGCAACGGCTGACAAATGCCCAGTGCAGACCCTGCGTGAGACTTGGTGCATGTCAGGATCAAACCTTCCCTTGGGTGATTCACACAGTGATTCCCACATCACCAGCCCCAGGTGCAGGCCCTGCCACACCGTGGGGACCCTGGTTATTGGGATGGTGGAATCCTCTGCTTTGCCAGGCTGCTGGGAAGGCGGTGATTCGCTGAGTGGAGAATGCCAAAGGCGAGTCATTCCCGGCGCCAGGCCAAGCCTTGGGATTTCAGGGCTGTTTTCCACGCGCCTCTGTACGTTGGAGCTGTTGGCTGGTAGCACAAGAGCGCAGGCTGTTCCCCCAGCCTCGGCGCCTGGCTGCAGCCCGGAGTGTTCGACAGCCAAGAGCAATCCCCAGCCCTCACTGCGTGCCACCACTAAGCCCCAAACTATGCCGATAACAGACACTTGTGCAAGATGCTGCTTGCATTACCCTGCCCCGAGATTAGGTAACCCTGTGCCGAGACCTTGGAGCAGGTGCTCTGGCACAGCCCATGCCCCACAGGCAGGACTCCTTGCTCCTCCCAGGCACTCCAGCCAGGGCTGTGGCCCTGAGACCCTTCCCCGGAGCACAGAGTGTCTTGGGGAGGGTCCCCAACCCAGGGGCTGATAAATGTCACCTGTCCCTGACAGTGAGCAGGGGCCTGTGCTGGTTCTGCACTTCTCTCTGGTGCTTGGCCTCAGGAATATCTTGCGGCAAGGAGTGTGCGTGTGTGTCCTTTATGCTGGTGTATCAGCTTTAAATGGGAGTTTCAAGTGTTGCTGGCCTGTCCTTTTGTGCAGTCAAAAGTATGAAGTAAGGTGCTTCCACTGGAGCCAGTTGAGATTGTTTTAAAGCAATGATTTAACTGGAAATTATCAATGAACTGCAATTAATATGGTGGAAAAAGGTTGATTTGTTTGGTTTTGGGGTTTTTGGGGGGGGTTGTTTTTTGTTGGGATTTTTTTTTAAATTTCTCTACATGAAAATATGTCCCTGCTGTTGCTGCTTTGTCAAAAATCTCATTTTTTTCCAAAGCTGGATGATTTTTATTTTTTTCATCCCATGAAATATGAGCTAATTAAATGCGCTTAAAAAACATCCTGTATGTTCAAAGTGAAAATGAAATATTTCAGAAGTGTCAGAAGGAGGCTGGAAGGACTGAAGCTGATCTAATTCAAGACTTTCTGTTGGGAACAAGCCTTGAAATGTCATTACTTTTCCCCCAAACACACATACCTCTTTTGGAGGGGAGATTTCTAAAACCTCAACTGCCCCTCTGTGTTGTTAACAGATCTGTGCACTATGGTGTTTGTTTGCTGTCGCCTGCTCTGCTCTGGGGGTGCTGGGCTGTGCACAGGGGATGCAGTCAGAGATCAATGGGATGCAGAGGTGGGAGGACTTCAGCTTCACAAGGTGTCAGTGTGGAAATATGGAACTTGCAGCCACCTCTGCAGCAGGAGAGGCAGTACAGCAGTGTAGGAGCTGGGGATGGGACGCTGGGGGATACTGGGATCCCATGGAGCAGCTGAGATGTTGAGGCAATGCCAGTGCAAACCCCCTAGTCCCTCAGTCCCTGCTGGTGCAGCTGAGCCAGCCCAGCAGAGCAGCACAGGGCCAGGCTCGCAGGGGACCTGCCTGGATCTGCTGTTGAGTATGTGCCACTGACTCACATTGTCCCAGCAGAGATGCCTCACTGGCAGACGTCTTGAAGGCAGGCCTGGGTAGAAGACGATTTTATCTTCATCTGGGTACAGCCCAGACTTGGCATTGTTTAATAATATTGTTGTTGATACCTAACTTTATTGAAATACCTGTAGTACAGCAGAAACCTCCATGAAAGAGGCTCCAAAGAAAGCAGTGGTACCTGCTCTGTGTCTGGCACTGGAAAAGCCAGTGCCCTGGCCCTGAAGAAGCAGAGCTGCTTGGCAGCTCCTCTGCAGTGAGCAGATGTGGTGTGTGGCACCCAGGGATGGGTTTGTCCCAGCTGTTCCTCATGTCACTGCTGTGCCAAAATCTTGGATTTGTGATGAGCTGAAGCAAAGATCCCTGTACCCTGGTGCAGTGCTCATCCCCCCCAGCACCCCTTCACATGGTGATGGTCCTGCAGGGAAGCTGGGTGCTGCAGTGCTGACCCCAGTCAGGCTGTGGTGGGCTCCAGTCCCCAGACCAGGTGGGTAACACCTGCTACAAAATACACTTCAGCAGGTCAGAGTAATGCAAATTTGGACACTTTGGAACAGAGAGCCACCCTGGAAAGGCTGGAATAGTGGGCTAACAAGAACCTTATGAAGTTCAGCAAGAACAACTTTTCCCAGTTTACAGCAAGACCTTACACATACAGCACAGGCTGGGATCTGCCCGGCTGGGGAGCAGCTCTGTGAAGAGAGACCAGGGGTCCTGTTCCAAGCTCCATATGAGTGAACAGTGTGCTGCTGTGGCAAAGAAAGCCAACAGAATGCTGGGTTGCATCAACAATGACATCACCAGCAGAGATAGCTATTATCCCACTTTACTCAGCCCTTGTCAGGCCACCCCTGGAGTACTGTGTTCAGCTTTGGTCCCTGCTATGCAAAAAAAAAAATGTGGACAGCCTGGAGAGGGTCCAGAGAAGGACCACAAAGTGATCAAAGGACTGGGAAGCTGCCATGTGAGGAAAGGCTGAGAGAACTGGGTTTGCTCAGCCTTGAGCAAAGAATGCTTAGGGGAGACCTTATCACTATGTTCCAGTATTTAAAGAGTGGCTGCAAGGAACATGAGGACTCCCTTTTTACAAGGAGTCACATGGAAGACATGGTAATGGGCACAGGTTACTCCTGGGGAGATTCCAATTAGATATGAGGAACATTTTTCACAAGGAGAACATTTAGCTGTTGGAATAACCTCCCCAGGGAGGCAGTGGAGTCCCCAACACTGGACATGGTGCTGGGCCATCTTGTCTAGACTGCTTTTGGCAGGAAGGGCTGGACCACATGATCCTTGAGTTCTGTTCCAAGGTGATCTTCTGTGATTGAAATCTGGGCTTTTCAGGACTTTTCTGCCCCTACTTCCTGAATGCATCCACCAGGTCAGAAGGAAGGCACAAAAACTCAGCGCTGTCTTTGGTCTGTGCTGAAAATGCAGGTCAAAATGAGCTAATTCCTGTGGGCAAGGGATGGTTCTGGCCTTTGAGGACCCTCCCATCATTGCTAGTCTAGATAAACATCCCAATAAACATGAGCTGATGCAATTAGCACATGCAGAGGAACATCAACCTGTCTCCCTCCTGCCTGGGGAGGGGGAGTGGCTGGGGAGGGGGGGGGGGGGTGGGGAGGTCTGGGGGCCTTGGGGACCTCCAGATCACCCTCCCCACCGGCCTGTTAATATCCAAAGTGACTGTGATAAGAAGCAGTTGCTGGGGCCGCAGGTGGGAAGGTGTCAAGTCGTACGCACAGAGCTATAAACAGTGTGTGCCCATAAACCAGATCAAAGCAGAGAGAGTTTATTTTCAGAAGGTCTGCTTCCTCCAGAGAGCTTGAGACAAAGAGCTTTTGGGGGAAGGGGGAAAGGAGAGAGAGGAAAAAAGGGGGAGAGGGAGTTAAAAAGGGGGAGAGGTAGAGGAGGGTAGAGGATGGCATCGGCCGCGCTGGTTTCTGCTGGGCGAATCGCAGACTCTCCAGTGATCTAAGCAGCTGTCCTGTGGACGCTGAGCAGCTCTTTGCTATGGTTGGATCTAGAAGGCCCGGTGTGTGTATCTGGTGCTGAGGAGTGTGGTGGTGGCTCTTTGACGCTCTCCTGCAACATGTCTGGTGCAGCAGTACCCCGAGGAGGGATGAGTACACCAGGGCAGTGTGAGCAGGACTCCCGCAGACAGCTGGGACAGGGCTGCTCCCTGCCTGCCCAGAGCACCTGAGCATGAGCTTGTAAGTCACAAGCCCTTAAGCAAACTATTGTGAAAGCCTTGGTTTGCAGAGTGTGCCCCACCCTCCAGCCCCCAAATCCCAGGGCTCAGCTACTGGAGTGCTGTGGGGGGAAGCAGGAGCCCACAGCTCCAGCCTGCCCCTCAGCTGGGGAGCTCATGGTCTCTGCAGGCTGGAGGAGGAGGAGGAAATCCAAGAGGGGGAAGGCAGCCGCAGCAGGTTTGTCAGCAATCAGAGCTCAAGAGGTCAGAGAGCAGATGTCGGGATTGTAATGAGTGTGTGTTAGCTGAGAGACGCCTGTATCCTGTGCTGCCCAGGCTCCTCTTGCCCACTTACTTAGATACAAAATTCTCATTCCATCCCCACTGTCTGCTGCTGAAATGAGCAGCATGAAGCTGAGGTCTCAAGCTTATTAAATTTAATTCTAGTTGAAGATAGCCCTCCAAATCTACCCATAAACAGATGGAAACAGGTGCCAGAGCTGCAGGCTCCCACCATAGTGTATTCTAAGGGAGAAGGAGCAGCGTTGCCACAGTGTACTTTCCCCTCTCTCCTCGTATTGATTCTGGTGGGCTTGGAGGGTCAAATCCTGACCATGGCTCTCCAAGGGGAGAGCAAAAGCTGCTGGATCTGCCCCAAACCCACCAGTGCCCTCTTTCCAGTGATACTGTGACTGCAGAGTACACCAGACCCACGTGGCTCTTTGCACTCTCCTACCCTGGCCCCCTCCCAGCAGGCAGGGGAACAGCCCACACCAGGAAATAGGGAACATATGGCCCCAAATCGCCGGCACCTGCTTCCGCACACAGCCCGCTGCCGGCTGGCCCCTGTGTGCTGCCCTCGCGTCCACCCGCTCGCACCGTGCACTGGGCACCAGCTGTGCCAGGGCTGTGCCTGCAGCGCTGCAGGGGATGTGCCCCTCGGTGCTTTTTGTTAACCAGCCTTGCAAAGGGCAAGCACAGCTCTGTAGAAATGTCACGCTGGGACTGTAACAGCTTTTGCTCCGCTCCAGCAGCACAGGGTCCAATGTGCCAGTTCCGCAGCCCCCTGGCCCTCCTGGGGTGGGATGAACTAGCCCCTACCCTACAGGATTTCCACGGGCTTTGGATTTGAGCCACAGAAATGAGATGCCTGGATTTTTCCAGGACCGCTAAAAGTTGAAACTGCAGCCCCCAGCAGCTTTCTGAGCCTGTCTTCTTGATGAAGTAAGAGTAATGGGCTCACTTTCTCTGGGAAGGCGGCAGCACCGGTCCCACACCACCCTGGCAGCACCTGCTGCTGCGCCGGCCGTTACCTTCCCATTCATAACCACCGCGAGGGAAACACATTGCAGGGCCTTCAAGGGAAATTTCACTCTGGTTTGCACAAATATTTATCCCACCTGTTTCCTGCCTGGGCCAGCTCTGGGCCCAGAGGACGCAGTGGGTCACAGGCAGCGGGGCAGAGGAAGCAGCAGGGAACCGGCTTCTTCTCACACAAAGACCTTTGGTCTGCAGGGCTGTGTGGTTTGCAGTGGCCTTGTTTCTCTCTGACGTGTTTTTGTGAAAGTCTGGCTGTGGATGTAATATCTGGTGCAGCATCCCGGTGTTTGTAGGGGAAGGGCAGCGTGCGGGTGAGGGTGTGGGGGGTTGTATCTCTCATCTGGAGAAGTAAAAGCCATTTACAAATTGTCTTTGGTTTGCTTNCTGGGCACCAGCTGTGCCAGGGCTGTGCCTGCAGCGCTGCAGGGGATGTGCCCCTCGGTGCTTTTTGTTAACCAGCCTTGCAAAGGGCAAGCACAGCTCTGTAGAAATGTCACGCTGGGACTGTAACAGCTTTTGCTCCGCTCCAGCAGCACAGGGTCCAATGTGCCAGTTCCGCAGCCCCCTGGCCCTCCTGGGGTGGGATGAACTAGCCCCTACCCTACAGGATTTCCACGGGCTTTGGATTTGAGCCACAGAAATGAGATGCCTGGATTTTTCCAGGACCGCTAAAAGTTGAAACTGCAGCCCCCAGCAGCTTTCTGAGCCTGTCTTCTTGATGAAGTAAGAGTAATGGGCTCACTTTCTCTGGGAAGGCGGCAGCACCGGTCCCACACCACCCTGGCAGCACCTGCTGCTGCGCCGGCCGTTACCTTCCCATTCATAACCACCGCGAGGGAAACACATTGCAGGGCCTTCAAGGGAAATTTCACTCTGGTTTGCACAAATATTTATCCCACCTGTTTCCTGCCTGGGCCAGCTCTGGGCCCAGAGGACGCAGTGGGTCACAGGCAGCGGGGCAGAGGAAGCAGCAGGGAACCGGCTTCTTCTCACACAAAGACCTTTGGTCTGCAGGGCTGTGTGGTTTGCAGTGGCCTTGTTTCTCTCTGACGTGTTTTTGTGAAAGTCTGGCTGTGGATGTAATATCTGGTGCAGCATCCCGGTGTTTGTAGGGGAAGGGCAGCGTGCGGGTGAGGGTGTGGGGGGTTGTATCTCTCATCTGGAGAAGTAAAAGCCATTTACAAATTGTCTTTGGTTTGCTTTCACCCACACTGGAGTATTTCTGGGGGGAAGTGAACCAGCTAGGAAACCAGCATGTGTTCCTGTCAGGGTGTTTCTGATAGCTGTCACTAGCCTGGTTTTACATGTCCCTATTTCTTTATCCCCTAAGGGGCCCTTCTTCAAGCTGAAATAGCTCAAAGCTGGAATGGTCCCACAGCAGCTCAGGCTGAACATTCTTCCCCATGGTGCTCCCTGGCTACCCCATGAATTGCTGGTATCACCACACGAAACACCTGCAGCTGATCGCCACCAGCACTTGCTTTGGGATGGGACAGAAAAGAAGCGATTCCCTGTCACCGAGCCGCAGGGGATGGCAGGGGTGCCAGGAGCCGGCCGGTGCGCAGCCAGGCACAGCCAGGCACAGTCATGGCGCCACGTCCACCGGCGGCCACGGGGACACCGCCCGGCTCCGGAAATCCCTGGCCCGTGGCTCGGTGGTGGGGCCGGGGAGCTGGGAAGGACAACTGAGCTATTCTTACCCTCGCCTCCCTCCGGGCTGGCTGCAGGAGACAGGATACAGGCTGGGTGGCTCCAGCTCAGCGCACCACGCTACCGGAGACAGCCAAGGCGTGAAGAGCTTGGCCCCAGGGTGTCCTCTTGATCCCACCATTAAAAGTAGCCCTAACCATCCCGCAGGTGGCCGTTCCCAGCGTGGGCACGGCCCCAGCTCCCCTCGGGGGGCTCTTCCACCCCCTTGACCTCCCAGTGTCCCCCATCACCACTGCATTTCTTCCCTTTTCCCAGCCAGCCCATGATTCATGCACACAGCTCATCAGGGCCTCCCTGGAAAGCCCCCGAGGAGACGCAGCTCACGGACACATCTGCGCGGGTGGCACAATCGCCAGAGGCGCGCCGGGCCAGGCAGCACCTGCGCCGGGGGCTGCCGGCCGCATTGTTCTGCCTTCCTGCGCAGCCCCGTTACGCAGCTTCCACCCGCTGAGGAAAGAACTGTTTGCAAAGCGGCCGTGCCAGCTGGAGGCACCGTGCCGGGCAAAATGTTGGCAGGAAGGGTTTGACTCATGCTGGAGTTAATGAAAACAAAACTCTGCAAACAAATAGGATTCGCGCTGCTTCCTTACTGGAATGGGCTCCCATTTCCTATGCAGGGTGTCTTCTGCGCGTACGCCAATGCTCCTCCGGGTATTTTACCTACAGGGACTGATCCTGCTGCCGTTGAACCACCACCCCCTTAGCTGAAGGCAAGCAGAGGCAGCAGTGGTGGAGTCCCTGAGCTTGGCCACTGTGAACAGCCCCCAGACCTGTGGGTTTCATCACAAACCTGAACCCCAGCCTATCTTGAAGTCCTGGCAACCTCCAGCCATGCTCAGTGGAAACCTGGTTCCCATGATGAAGTCAGCTGCGCTGAGTTTTGAGCGATCATGTGCTGTTTCTAGAGCAAGTGTTTTGTTCTGGAGCTGGAAGGTACAACACAGGTTTTACACCATGGTTCCCATCCCTTCATCATGCCATACTCCACAGTGGAGACTGAGGTTTTCTCTGCAGCATCCAAGCCCAGAGTCTTCCCCTGCCTGCACTGGGCTCTGCCAGCTGAGCCAGGCTTGCTGTCATGCTAGCAACTCTGTATTTCATTCCCATTTCTAGCTCAAGAGCAGGCAGGGCCTGGAGGAGGCAGGGCAGTCCCACAGGCTGTCCAGGTGCCTGCAGCACACCCTGAGCAGGAAGCTGCTTTTACTCAGAAACGCATCACAGTGTGGATGGAGAACAGAAACCAGAATTCAGTGTCAGCTTTTCCCATCCTTTGCCCCAGTTCCTTACCACTTAAAAAAGGCTAAATGTTACTTATCAGGACTCAGAAGCCAGAAAACCCCACTGTGGAACATAAGAGCTACATGAGCCTGACCCACAGGGTGGGTTGCTCTGCACCGAGGCTGGCACCTGATCCCTTTTCTTTTACCCATGTGAGAAACCAGATGACTCGGTGTGTGGCTTCTGAAGCCGCTGCGGGGGAGCCGCTGGGCAACCAAGTCATCCCTCTTCTCTTAAAAGTCCCTGCAGGGGATGCCCTTGGCCGGGGCTTCTCCAAACCTCTATCCTGACTGCCCTGGGCAGCCGCGGGGAGCAGCAGCCCATGGCCGGGACAGCCCCAGGCGTTTCCTGCTGAGGCAGCACATTCCCAGAGGGAGGAAAGGTCGCGGTGCTGGGGCTGCCCCGGCTTCCCCTCCCCGCTCCCGGGTACGGTTCTCAGCCGCCGCCGTTTCCTCCGGTTCCTGCCCAGCCTGTGCAAGGTGCAAGCCAAACCTGGCATCAGCGGAGGTCCCGCTCGCTGGCTCCCCTGGCCCGAGAGCTCCCCTATTTATTTAGCTCGTGGGTGTCACAGTTTTATTTGCTTGGCAGAAAGGTGGTGGTGGGTCTGGCGCAGCTGGACAGGGCGAGCGAATGGCTTCCTGGCTTCCCCAGTGACACAGCCCGGTGGTGACAGAGTCGAGTCACTTCCCCTCACCTCCCCCAACTCTGTCCTTAATGAAGCACCATCTTCATTTGCCTTCAGCCCCCAGGGTGGAGGGGGCCGGGGCTGGCTGGTGATGGGGATGATGGAGGAGATGAGGGCTCTGTGTGGCACCACAGGGGTGCACCCTCCTCCTCATTCCTAGACTGCACTTTATATAAAGTCAATTTTTGTACCATGCAAATGACCATGTCCATGTAATATGTTGCATTGAGAATGTATTTAGCACATCATTTAATGGAAAATTTGAAGCAGAAGTATCTAGCACTGTTCTTAATATAAAAATTGAAGCAACATTAACCAAGACAATCATGTGGAAATGAAACTTTGAAACTTATTAAAAAAGCAGGCATGGACATCATCGTACCAAAACCCCCATTAGCATGAGTCATTTTGACTCTCTCCCAGGGAAAAAGCACCAAAATGCACATGTTCTGGTGAAGCATTTTGCTTCTGACTGTCCAGGAGGGTCCCAGCACCCCAGAAATGCCCTCCCCCCAAAAGAAAAGCTCAGGTGATGGTCACTTAGTACCAAAGGAGAAGTGAGGCCAGTGCCACTGCTGCGGCCAAGGCGCTTATTGTCCACGGCCAGTAATTGAATCAGGCACAGGTCTTTTTATGTTTTGAGGTATTTAAATTCCCTGAAGATAAATTTACTTCCACTTCTATTTGTGTAACAGGTTTTAATGATCATCTTAGAGGAGGCTGTAGTCTAGTAGGGGGTTGATAATCCCCTGCAGCTCCTGCAGCCCACAGAGGGAGTTGGCAGCCACAGGTGGGGGGTGCCGGGGCTGCGAGGGAGCCCTGCGCTGCTGCTGGGGCTGGCGGGAGGGTTTATCTGCTGTGCTACCTGCTGTTATCACCCGTCCTTTCACATGGGTTTATCAGCCGGTGGCCCTTCCTTTTACAAACTGGAGGGGGTTAATTTAATAATCTCGACAAGCAGAGGGGGCTGACGACAGGAGGGCTGGTGTGCTCCCACAGCCCACGTCCGAACGACCGATGGCAGCCTGCAGACTCTGGGGTAGGGGCTGGACTCTCCTGGGATGAACCCATGACAGAGGGTAACATCCCCTCCCCAGGGCAGAGGAAAGTAAAGCACACACAACCAACCCCCCAGACCCCCCATGTGAGCCCAAACCAGAAACTAGTCTGGGACCACTTGGCTCCCCCTACCAAGGGCTTCAGCTCCAGCTTCCCAGGGGGAGAAAAGGACTTATCTGAACTTCTTCAACACTCAGAATATGTTTGCTTTTGGCTCCGGGTTAATATGTATCAGTTTACTCATCTGATAGAGAGATCAATGAGCAGAGCTGGCCCTGGACAAAAGATGTGGTGTCTCTATTTTCTGCCTCTTTCAAAGACTTCAGTCCCAGCAGCAGTGTGGAGCTTCCCATTATTATCAGCAGCATCTGAAATCCAGGCTGAAAGTTTTTGTACACCTTACCATCAAAAATGCTGCCTGCGCTGGGAGCGGGCACAGGAGCCGTGCCTTTCCCAGCATCCCTGCCCAGGCACACAGGAACAGGCTGTGGAGCATCACCAGGAGGTGGGTTTGGGGAGGTAGGAGGGGACCTGCCACCATCACAGTCGGGTCAGGGATGGACCTGGAGGGAAAGAGAAGTGCAGTGTTGGGAAGCCTGGCCTGGAGCATCCTGCCCATCCATGCCTGGCAGCAGCTGCCCCAAGTTCAAGCTTCCAGCTGTCCCCAGCCAGGCCCTGCTGCCCAGCCAGTCCTTCCTGCTCCAGCCCCTGTCCCCATCATCTTCCCCTGATAACACAGGAAACAATAGAGGCG
>VWZY01013055.1:179340-198525 GCA_013399075.1 Chloroceryle aenea | reverse complement strand
GCAGCACTCGCAGGGCGAGAGTTTAGCATGGCCAAGCAGGTAAACCAGAGGAGGGATGAAGGCAAACACAGCAGAAAGGGCTTCTCTAGGCCCAAGGCCAGTGCCCTTTTAGGGATTAAGTGCCCTTGTGCCTGAGTGAAGCAAGCGTTTACCAAAGCTATAAATCCCAGCAGCCGTATTTGCAAGAAGGGTTTCGTTCTACCCCACATGTGCCATGGGGCTGTGGACGGGACCTTTCCCTGCCCAGCAGTACCAGCTGCCCCCCACCCCAGATGGTTCCCTGGGGTAACATAAGAGTCAGCTTTAACCCTGCTCTGGGACCAGTGACTCCTCTGCTCTGTTCAGCCAAGGAGAAGGACCTGTCACCCCCAGCCGCTGCTGGCCATGGCTACACTGACCACCCCTGCTCACCCAGCCACTTGCCTGCCAGTGGGGAGTTCAGGGAGAGTGAGGAGCATCCATCATACCATCCCAGAAGCTCCAGCCCTGGCTCACATGCTGAGGGTCTGAGATCCCTTTACCCCACACACTAGCATCCAGTGCCAAGCGGGCTCGAGGCTGCAGCACGCAGCATCACTGCCAGCCCGCTCTTCGCCTCCACCCGTGCTTCAGCCTCCACCAAGACAGTCTGGCTTTTCTTCCTCCCTCTGCTTTCTCTTGGCAGACAGTTCGCTGACGTCTTGTAAACTAAAAGCAGGTTGATTTGAATTTTCCATGGATGGCTCAGAGTCATGGATAATTCATTATTCACACCTCTCTAATTAAACCACTGCCCAGCAGGCGAGGCAAGGCTGCAAACAGCCAAATGTCCCTTGGCCGGTGAGGGTCAGCAAGGTCCAATGTGGCTTGAATTTTGGCTGTGGTGTCACTTACCCTTTGCTACCTGGAGGACACAGAGCTGCTTTGATAAGCAACATTCTGGAACTGGGAGGTTTAAGAGCAGTGCAGAGAGGAGGGCAGCCCTTTGGAGAGGGTTTTCCCAAACTTGGGGCCCGACCCAAAGCCCCGCCAGAGACTTTCTGCTCTCAGGGAAGGGCCGGACACGGCTCCGGTCCCGCAACAATGACTTGGAGCTGCACAGTGTATTGAGCTAACTGCACGCCGGCAGAAGGAGCTCATTGAAGCTCACAGCCAGCTCGTCAAGGTTCGCACTCGCTGCCTTGGCGCTGAGGCTCACTTTCCAATTCCCGCTGAAACCAGGCTCACAGATACTATTTCCTTTTACAATTCCAGAGACCTATAAAAATAGAGGGTGGCTGCAGATGGAGGGATTGATGCCTACGGCTGCCAGAGCCAGGGCAGAGAGGGATGGGTGGGCTACCCCATCCTGGGAGTGAGTGCCCATCACCCAGACTGGGAAGCAGGCTCCTGGCCGAGCTGGACCAGCAGTGCTGAGTGAGGCAGCTCAGAGTGGGGGAAGATGCCAGATTGGCACATTGTGCTGCAGCAGAACATCCCCTGAGCTGCCTGTCTGCAGGGGACTCTGGGCTGNNNNGTGCACGTTCCCAGCCCCGCTGATGAGAACTCCAAATGCGGTCGGTGGGCTGCCCTCCACCACGAAGGCAGCCAGGGCCATTTTAATCATTTCCAGATTTGTGTGGGAGGTCAGGGCCCTGGGGTGCTGCTCCATGTCAGTTTTATAAACACGGCAGTTTTTCCAGATGGTCTCTGGCTCCAGCCTGGCTAGCAGGTTGATTGGGCCAGACCAAAATAACAACAGGTGGAGAACAGGCCATGACTGCCTGACGCTATCTCCTTTTTCCATCTATTCCCCAAATGATTTTATTTTATTTTTTTGCAGAAAACAATTAATTTTTGCAGGAGCAGGGTTGGGTGCAGCCACCAGGCTGTGAGCTGAGGCCCACGCCTTCACTACATGTGAGAGAAATATCTGCCTCGGATCTGGGCCAGTCTGGTCCCCCCGCTCACTGTCAGCAGGGCCACCGCCGGGCTCCTGAGCACTCGGCAGCTCTGTAGTCAGAGGATTTTCCTCCATCCTTTGGACAGGCAGCTGAGTCAGCAGATCAATTGCACACCAGAAATCTCTTTTATCCCACCCCCCACTTCTGCGCTTTATAGCGAGATGCATTTTTTTAAACTTTTACATTAATTTCCAATAAAATGTAGTGCCAAACCTGCAGGATGGCATCCCAGGCTGTTTCCTGGGTGGCCGGGGTCCAGCTGGGGCAGTCAGTGTCCAGCTGGGGCTGCTGAATCTGCTGCTTTCTCAACACGCATCCAGTCCACCAGGACCACTCAGACCCAGGCCAGCACCATCCCCTCCAGCCATGGAACAGAGCGGTGCTCCCAAATTGATGCTCAGCACCCAAGGGCTGAAAAGCCAAACAGCACCGATCCCAGCTTTGCCTTCAGACAGGGGAACAACTGTGTCTCCAATGCAGCCTGTTCCTCTTGCACCGCAAAAGCGCACAAACAAGTGTTGCACTGGTGGAAGCAGGGCTTGGTGGAGCACAGCTTGGCGGGGCTGGCGTCAGTGGGAGCACAGCTTGGCGGGGCTGGTGTCGTTGCAGCGTCATCAGCTTGGCCTGGCCATGGCTGCCCAACCACAGGCAGCACTCACTGCAGCCCAGGCAGAGCTTGTGGCACAGAGATGTCTCCGAGCTGAAACCCAGAGGGATGGAAAAACCACAGTTGTGTACTGGAGACAAACTGAATTGCTTTCCACATAGAAGGCCCTTTCATATTTCCCACTCGCCTTTGAGTTAACGTCTCTCTGTGGGCCAACTCTTCCCATACAGGAGATGAAGCTTTGGCCAGGGAGTCTAAACTGATTGTGGGTGTAAATAAAAAAATTGCATATGTAGTACTGCTGCAAGCCAAGCCCAGCACATGTGCCTCCCTGCATCTGCTCGTGCTCACTGAGCCACTCTCCCCACGCACGCCTGTGTCCATGCACATGCACAGGGACTGAGCTGACAACAAGCAAAAGAAGGGGGAGAAAGGAGGGAGGTTTCCAAGGACCCTGCTCAGAGAGAGTTTTCCAAGGGCCAAGGGGAGGTGGCCCACCATCTGCTCTGTCCCCACAGTGCAGCCCCCTCTCTCCATCTCCAGCATCCAGAATCCTTGGCAGCAACCCCTCCTCGCTCCACAGGGGCAATCTGGCATCACGCATCTTTATTTCCTAAACTCAGGCCAAGGCTTAATTAACCCAGAGCTGTGACTGTTCACTCGGCTAACACTGACACCTTTCTTCAGCCTGCCCTGATTTCTGACATAGGAAATGGATCCCACTGCTAATTACATAGTCCCAAAGTAAATCTGTATAAATTACTCACCGTGTAGCAATTTAGTATTTAAGTCCAATTTATTTTGTGGCCATTAATGCAGAAGAGGCTTCATCCCATGACAATACAAAGCACTGACAAGCTAAGGGTCCCAGCACCAAACCCAGTCAGGTGTGGGGATGTAGCTTGTGCATGTGTTGGATTTTGGGCCAGTGTGGCCACTACGGTGATGCTGAAGGTGGGGGAATCCTCATACATCAATCAGCAGCTCCGTTCATTAGTGTGCCTGGCAATGAATGTGCACCCAAAAGGGGTGGGGGGCCAGGCTGAGCCTGCCAGGAGCAGGCATCCTGGTAGCAGCACAGTCCCAGACACCCCCCCCAGCCCACCTCATCTGCGCCAGTAAGAAAGTGGGGGGTTAGAAATGCCTAACCCTGTTTCTAGCACCTCCTAAAATGGAAGTGGTGTGTGCTGGGCGGCAGGTCTGGACAGCTTTACTCTGCAGGCAGGTAGGCAGCCAATCTGGAAACCCTCTGCTGTGTGGAAACCAGTGGCAGCGCAGGGGCTCGCCTCCCCCAGCCCTTTGTTTAGGAATCCCATTTCTGTCATGTCTAAATATGCCCTAATCCTACAAACACTTCCCCTCCAGGAGAAGGAACAGGCCTTTCACTGATTTTTCCCTGCAGCCCTTTGCACACCCTTGAAACCTCAGGGTACTAGGGAATGACTGGGTTCTGGTACTGCACCTTCTCCCCTTGAATCTTATCGCCCTCTTCATAGCTTGAAAATGTTATTGTCCCACTTTGCAGGTGAAAAACTGGAGTTAGGGTTCAGTGATGGAGGAAATCTGGTTTCAGTGCTTTGGAAGCACTGCCAGCACATGATGCAAAGCACTGGTCCCGTGCAAACGCATTCTGCCTGAGTGGATATATTCACAATGTCTTGACAAGTTCATTCTGTCTGGACAGCTTTTTGCCAGCTGACATCTCACCCGTCTGTGCCACGCCAGCTGCACACCAGACCAGCTCTCGCCTGGCCCCACTGCCCGCAGACGGTGACAACCCATCCCTGCAGCAGCCCTGGGACCAGGTACTGATCTCTGCAGCCCAAGCGAGCCCGTGCGTGTGCTTGGGCCATACCTCTGCAGTGTACGGAGTGTTCGTCCCAGATTTCAGGATCCCATAACAATTTCTTCTCTTACCAGCACTAACGACTTTCTAATGCTAACACCCAGGAAGAGCTCTGGCAATGCTGTATTTTCAGGAGTAGGGAATTGTTTGTATAAAATCATCGCTTTTCTTTGGAGGATTTGTGAGTTCAATTAATCAAGTAACCAGGCAGGCTACAGCCAGCACTACAGAAGTTATAATCAAAAGTGACACACTGTAGATCTTTCTCCAGAACAGTTTTGGGTGGAAAGTGCATCACTTGGGAAAAAGAAATAGCTGGAGGGGGGGAAAAAGAAAATAAAGCATTTTTTAATAGGGACAATGGATAGAAAAGGACCCTGAGGCCATGCCAAACTAGGAGCAGGTCAGGTGTCCTCAGCCACAGCAGTTTTGCTGCCTATCAGTGCTGCTCCCACAGTCTGGCATAGAGACGGGGACCAAGGCCCATGGGGCGACACAGCTCTGCTGTGTCCTCACTCAGAACTGGGCACATGAGGTTAACTCCAGCGGCTGCCCCAGCCCTGCTCTCAGGGACATGTCATCCTGCAGAAGAGCAGTGTCTTTGACTCGATAGTTCCCCTGGCATCCTGTTTTAGCATTGTCTGGGAAGGCAGCATGTTTCTAAAATTACTGCAGTAAAACTTCGTGCATATGTATGCGCAGAGGGAAAGGGGCTCAAACACCAGCAGACACTTTGGGAAGTGCCAGTATGGAAAAATATCTCTGAGCGCCACGTGAGCATCTTGCTGCAGGAGAGCTGGGAGTGCTCCTGCACCCTCAGCTGAGTCGAGAGGCCTATTATTTCAGCTGCTGGGGAGGACGTGTTTATACACACGCACATGCCTTAGTGCACATACACACACGTGTGTAGCACAGGTGCTGCCCACCCGATGGCACTAACAGCACCCGCACGTGCCCACGCTTCTGCCCGCACCCCGACACAAAGAGCTCTGCGTTTGCTGAGCTACATGCACACAAACCTTAGATGAGTATGTGTGTGCATCTCCCGCACTCGTTCAGCGCCGAGGGGAGGAAACAAAGGCTGGGATCCCCGCGGATGAAAGGGGGGGCAGAGGAAGGGCAGGAGCAGCCCACACACCGAGCCGCCCGTGGACTGCCCCACCGCCCCGCGTTCCCAGGCTGCTTCCAGAGGCGCGGGCGAGCGTCCCTTATTGCCTGCACCTGGCTGCTATTAACTATTCAATCAAAAAGGGATCACAAGCCAGATAGAACTAATTCGGAGGAACTTTTTTACACAACAAGCCCCTTTCAGTTTGCTTGTTTGGTTTTATATCTAAAGCTAAGTCCGTCGGGTTTGAAAATGAGCAGGGCTCTTGGCTGCTGCAGATAGTGGGGGGGACACGCCACGTTTCCAGCAGACGGAGGTGGGAGTTCTCCTTTGGTGGTTTAAAAATAGCACTACAAAGAGAGGCGAGCTGGGATGCTGGTGGTGTTCAGAGGGGGGTGATGCAGCAGGGCCGTGCCTCAGGCCAACACTGGCAACAGGCCAGGCCCTGCAGAGCAGGAAGGTGTCCCCCAGGGATGGTCTTTACGTCCTCTGCGCTTGTCTTTCACTGCAGTGAGGATCTTGGGCTGCCTGGGTCTCCGCAGGATGCTGAAGAGACATGGCATTCATTGCCCAAGGTGGTGCCCTCAGCAAGGCTTGTCTGTGCCCTTGGACTCTTGGACCCTCCCCATAACTACATCCATGTAGGGCAGACCACAACACAGATCTCAGCACCAGGTGCTCATGGTGGAAGTTCTCCCAGCCCTGGGAAAGCAGCTGATGTGCAGGTCCCATAGTGCCCAGCTGGCACAAGGTACGTGGGCATCACAGGAGACTGAGAAACGCTTCCTGTGCTGCGCTGCTGCAAAGCAGGAGGAATCTTGGAGGACATCTGGGGATAAGGCTCTGACCCCCCCAGCAAGCCCTATGCCAGCCCTGTGTCCCCAGCAAACAGCGAGCAGCTGGCAGAATTGGCCCCAAATGTTTCCCACCTGATGGTTTTAACCATATTTCAAGAAGGAGCTCAAAATGTCATCAATCATTAGTGACACTTCCTTCCTCTATGGCTAAAGAGTCCTGTCTTTTTTTTTATTAACTATGAAAAGTCCACATTAAAAAGTTCCTTTTCTTCCACCTTCACAGAAGTCCAGCAGTAAATGCTGCCGGCTCCTCCACAGCCTTCTCCAAATCCTCATCCTAAGGGCAGCTACTTTTCTGAAATGCAAAAAATGAAGGGAATGACAATCATAATCATACATGTCCTGTAGCTGCTGCCTGTGAAGCCTCCAGAGGTGCAAGTGCCTTAACCCTTACACGCCCACATAAGGAGCGAGCACTGAGGTCCCCACACCAGTCCAACTCCAGCTCTGCTCGGCACAGGTGACATGTCATGACTAGTCTGTCCTGGTCACCTACCCCAAGATCAAACTGCGGTCATGCTGCTCTGGAAGTGGCAGCGCCATTCCCTTGATTTCATACCATCTACATGAAGCAAATCGTCAGTTTCCTCCTTGTTTCCCCACTCCCAGAACAAGAAACTCACCCAGGGTGTGGGTGTCCAGGGATTTACGCAAGCGGTGAGCAGAAACCAAAGGCTTCCCGCAGCTCGGAGGCTTCCCATCCTACCAGCCCCCAGGAATCCCATCCAACGTGCACTTATAGGGACCATACACGAGGCATTCCTGAAGGCACCCCTCTGCACATGGGCACGCTCGGATGTTGGCTGGGACACTCTGGCTTTTAGGGGAAGGCTCAAAGGAGGTTTTAATTTAATGCTGGCACTTACCCTGGGAAGAATTTCCCAAGTAGGTGGAAATTCATGATCTCCATCAATGTGGGGAGAAAGAAGGAGTGGGGAAAGCATTGCCCTTCTGCACTAATATTCCTCCTTTTGGGGGTGGTTTGGGGTATTTACTCCCTGGCCACTGATATTCCTCTTTCCTGGGAATTCTAGCTGGTTTAAAAATTTGGCCGCTGCCTGCATGTTATTTACTCTGGCTTTTGGGTTCCCATGCTGCCTGGCTCCTGTTGGTTAAGGGGACCCGAAGGACCGCAGGGGCTTTTTGGGCTTGGCTCTGTCTTGGGCTCAGCTCCGGGCGGGAGCTCGCTCGCTGGCCAGCTGGTTTGTTTTCACTTAGGATCACACTCGCTGCTTGTCTCGATGGCTCCTGACAGCTCATCCTCCCACGGCCACTGCCTCCTCCAGGAGGGCACAGGCCATGCCTTCGCTGGAGGTGTCCCTAGGAAGCCCACTGTCACTGGGGCTGCCAGCTGAGGGACCCCCCCAGCCTCACCAGCACCCCTTGTTTGGTGGCCTGCTGTGGGAACAGGGCTTCCCAGCTCCTCAGGATGATGGCAGCATCCCTCTCGCTGGCCCCAGCCTCTGATGGAGGGAATTAAGGAGCGGATTTGGCTGGGAACAGCCCCCAGGTTTCTCTCACAGGGAAAGGGGGGAAGGCAGATGTAAAGCTTTCTCCTAGGAAGGACATTAAAGACCTTGCCCTGGAGAATCACCAGTGTTGGGTGATCGCCAACGTGACTAAGCCTCCTCTTCCTCTCTCCTCACCCCTCTGTCTGCAATGTCGGGACTTCTTAAAAAGCACCTTTAGTTTTGCAATGCTTTTGCTCAGAGCCCCATTACTCAGGCTGAGCTGGCCCAGTTTCCTCATGAGCTGCATCCCCTGCCTGATAAGATAAATTCTCCAAAGAAAGGTTTTGGGACCTTGACTCACTGGAGAAACTTTTTCTGCAGGGCATTGGTAAGGCCTCTAATACACTTAACTATTTGATGGGCTTATCACTGAAATTCAAATGTTTGTCTCTGTTCACTGGAGGACAGCCCCTTATGCAGGAGCAAGGTCATCCCAATCAGGTGTTAAGCACGGAGACTCACCCTACCTGCACGCCTCCAGCCTCTGTGCATATTCACAGCCTGGCCCCAAAGTTCTGTCCCCAAAGCCCTCCTGCCCAGGCCTCCCCCAGGCACTCTCCCAGTGCCACGGGTACTGGAGCACTGTTCAGCTCAGGCACTGTATGGAGAGTTAAAGCCCCCCTGGCACAGCCCTTCACTTACTGCCACCTTCCAGCCCTCCCCAGGCCAGTACCAAGGGTGCTCCAAGAGAAGCTCCAGGCAAAGCAATTCCCGATTTACAGGCAGGATCTGGCCCCAGGTTATCACTCCTGCTGCTTCTGGCAGCCCACGTCTGGCTTTGCTGCTGGGCAATAAATCCCCAAAGAGAAGCAGCTATAATGTCTCAGTCCAACTGATCATAGACCAGACCCCCCACCCCCCAGGAGAAAGCATCTCCCGACCCCAAATATTTGCTCTGGTTGGCTCTCTTGAGAAGGCACCAGTGGTTTTCTTTTCCAGGTGTGGTAAGCTCTGCCCCTGACCGATGCCAGCCCTGGGAGCTGTGATTGCATCAGCAGGGTTGCAGACACAGCTGATATGGGGTGGGGGGGAATGGATAACAAATCCTCTTTCATGGGCTATAAACCCACGACAGGTTTGGGAGTGGTCTCTGGGCATGCTTGGCTCTCAGCAGGTCAATTCACAGGGCAGTGCTAAAACAGAAGGTGCTTCAGTTCCTACTTTCCACCAGCATCCAAAACCAACACCCTAGACTCCCCCTGGGACTGGCCCCAGCGCACCCCATTCCCAGGGAGGGCTGCTGAGCACCAGCAAGGGCTCTAAGCACCCAGCCTCAGCAGTGACAGGACCCAGCAGGTTAACGGGCGGCCCTGGAAGCCCCCAACAACTGCAAATGATCAACCCCAGGAGGATTTTTTTTCCTCCCCTCGACTCTGGAGTCAATTGTCAGCCCTGCTTTTAAAGACACCCTTGTCGGCAGCCCAGCTATGCTTTTCTGCTTTGGAGGAATTCCTCTAAAACAATAATAGTGACATTGTTCCTCACTTTGCTGGCGGTTTTATAGGGCTCACGTTGGAGAAAGGTGACCATGGCTGCCTTTTGGCCACATGTGTTTACACAAGGAAATGCATGTGGGTTTTGGGGTGGCGCCTGGAGTCAGCAGCCGCTCTCTGTACTCCTGACCCTTACAGAGCTGCTTTCTTGCTTCTGGGTACGTTTACTGCACTCCAGATGTGAGCTGGCTCCAGCAAGGCTGCGGAGCGCCAGGGATCTGGCATCCCCAGACTCATCAGTCCGTGGGGTAGAATGCCATGGTGGTTGTTTTAAAAGCTGTAATGCGTCTTGGTAACACATCATGATTTATTCAGCCCTTGTTTGACAGGGCGCCTTTATCAAAAGCTGATGCGAAGCCCGGCTGCACTGCGCGCAGGGCTGGCTGGCGAGGGGCGGCTGGGAGCCGGTCCTTCCCCAGGGACAGGCTTTCTGGAAATGCTTTGGCTCCTGGCAAGGTGGGTCCCACTGTGCCACCCACCCCAAGGGCTGTGTCTGGGGACGCTAGTGCTGCGGGTGCATCTCTGTAGTGGGGCTGATGGAACCATTTTAGAGATGAGCCCTGAAGGGTGTTTGAGGAAAGCAATGTCCCTGTGGCTGGCGCCAGGGAGGCACTGGTCTGCAGAATGAGGGGGGGGGGGTCTGGGAGTGACAGTCCCATGAGCCACCATCTTGCCTGGCAGAACCTGGGCTCACTTCTGGCCTCACTCTCCAGCACATGAAAGAGTTGCTGAAGGGAGGGGAAAGGAGCAAAAATGGAGCTTGGGGAAAATTAGGGCAAAACTAGAGTGGAGCACAGGCAGAGAGGGAGCCCTGGGGGAGACTGAGAGGCAGCAGAGCCAGGGAGTTGGGGACTCCCATTGCCCCACCAGATGCCCTTTGGCTAAAACCCAGGCTTTTTTTTTTTTTTTTTTTTTTTTTCTTCCCTTTACCTGAATACACAAAAAAACAAACCNATAAACCACAAAAAGAACCGTTACAGGGGAAACAGGGAGGGGGACGGACAGTCTACAACCTGAAAGCAGCTTGCTGCTGGCCCCGGCTGGCAGTCGAGAGGAGCCTGAAGAGATCAAACCCTGCCACAGGGTCGGGGCCATGGCCAGGAGACCAGCACAGTGGCTGGCAGGGTCACTCAAGGCTTGGGGTGAGCAGCCCGGGATGGGGCAGCCGGGCTCCCCCAGCCCTGCATCCCTGCTCCAGCCCCAACCTCCTCACCTGGTGCCACTAAGGTGACGTTCTCATGGGCACGGACAGACGCCGGACACTTTAGCCCCAGATTAGGAATGAGCTTTTGGTTTAGAGATATTTATTTGCTTTTTATCATAATGGGAAAAAAATGAAACAGCAGATAGAAAAGGAAGGAAAAAAACCCCAACAATCTGGGTCAGGATCTCACACTGGCTAGTTCACTTCGCAGTTTAAGTAAATAGTTCTCATCCCAAAACCCTTCAGGGTCATATAAATGTGCCTCTTCGCATGGAAGAGACTATTTTGATAGTAGCTGGGTGCCTGATGAATTTGCAACTTTCCCAAACTGTCGGTGTCTAGAATGTGACTCGGTTTTTCACAGTGAGATATAAAATCCTATCAATTAATCTAACTTTTATTGCACCTCTGGGGCATGAACGTGATGTTATTTAAACAAATGGTTCCCATTACCTTCAATTATTTTATAAATGTTTTTCAGTGATTTATAGGCTTCTATTAAATGGACAATATACTTCTGTGCTCCTCGAGGGGGTAAACAGTAATCTAAGGGTTTGGGCTTGCTGATCTTTATTCTTTTTCTCCTTCCTTTTCCACATGCGTAAGAGGCTGCCGTTTAATTAACGGGGAGGTGGGGAAGAGCCCGGCCAGACGCCCTGCTGACGGCTGCCTTCGCCAAAGCCCGGTCCCCCCGCGGCGAGGCGGCAGCTCCCTGCACCGACACCCCATTTGCAGCGTACCCAGAGGGTGCTGCTCCCCCTCCCCGCCCTGCTTACCCACCAGGGCCCCTCATCCACCCTTCCTGGGAAGTCTCCCGTCTTCCCCTGCTGAAAACCCTCACGCTCTGACAGGCCTAAGCAGAGGGATGGTTACCCTTGATGTTTTTCCAGCGTCTTTGCCCACCAGCTGCACTCGTGCTGGCTCAAGCAGCATGTGCGAGGGATGCAGCCTGGCTTGTTGGGACTTCTCTACAATGTACGAGTTATACAGCTCTGCTCCTGCTTGGTAAGGGGCAGGGGGATCAACATCTTGCTCCTCTTATATACGATTGGAGGAATTTCTCCTGCCCGGGATATCTCCCTGCCCAGTGAAGAAAGCTCCCAGCCAGCCACGCTGCAATGCCTCATGCTTTGGGGACATGACACTGCCATCAGTAGNCTGCCACCCCGGCACAGGACCCCATCCATCTCCCTGCCACAGTGCTCCCCTGCTAACCCTCAGCGCCGCACGCTGACAGACAGGACGGCAATTAAGTCCTCGCTGAACTAATTCACTTGAGCCTGTCTACATTTCAAACAGCTTTGGAGATAGGCTCTGTTTACAGAGCCTGCTGCCGTTTATTATTTTTCAGGGGGTGTTGCATGGAGTGGGGAGGGGGGATGTCATCTGGGGAAGATAAATAGGGCAGAAGACCCCGTAAAGACAAAGGCCTAAGCTTGGCCCCGCTTGGCCTTGGGACAGGGCAGCTCTCTGCAGAGGGAGCCAGAAGAGGATTTCCCAGCTCCCAGCTCTAGCTGAGGATGTGCAAAGCTTGGTGCATGCACCCGGGGGCTGCTCCCAGCTGTACCCCATTGCCTGGGCTGCCCTAGTGATGGCAGAGGCAGAAGCCACTCCAGCACAGGGATACATGAATGGGCACCATTTCTACTAATGAGGATGATGGTAATTTATACTGAGGATGATGCTGCAGCACCACGAGTGAGCAAGGAAACCCAGACTTGCCCCTGCATTGTCAGGGAAATCACAGCATGTGCCCTACAGACATGGGAGAGCCACTGGGAATGGGGCCAGGTGGGAGGTGCCTGTCCAAAGACCCCCAGCGGCTCCCAACATGACCCCCAACCCTGTGACCTGGGTACCACATGTACTCAGCCCCTCCACTACCCAGCAAACCCCACTGCCCCCTGCCAACCCCTCACAGCCCGGCCATGGGGTCCCACTGACGGCAGGGACTGGCCCCCTCCCCGGGGGCTGTTACCATCCTGTGGTTCTCCAAAAACAAATCTTTGTTTTCCCAAAGGGCAGATACCCACCGCTGACCCAGGGCAGCATTTTTCCAGCAGCCAGCCCCAAATTTCTGCCTTGAACTACAGGCACGAGGAGCCTGCCGAGCCTGCCGGCAGACCTGCCTGATTATTTTTCTTGGCAAACGACAACTCCCCCGAAGTTGTTAAACCATTGAAAATAGCTAATAAGGTTTTACTTAATTAAACAGCGCGAGGCCTCACAATGCCGACCGTTACTTTTTCCCTTTGCCTTGCACTACTGCAACATCCCAGGTGGGAATTAGCCGGCCCCTGCTCGGGATGTGCGTGGAGGAGGGCTGCGGGGCCAGGGATAAATAATAATAAAAAATATATCTTTACCTACCCCCTTGTCTTTGCTTAAAACAGGTCATGTCTGGAAGACAAAAACACTGCTTGGAAGTCAGGGTTTGGAGCGATACAAAGGGGAGTCTTGTCTAAAGAGACTGGCCGGGAGTCAAAGCGGTGAAGCGATCGCTGTCCGGGGCTGTTTGCACAGCAGTCGCTCCCAAATCGTATTTCATTGCAGCAGCAGAGAGTCTTCATCAGGTTACTCCAGATTTCAGCTTGGGTCTATTTCTCGCTGCAAGGTTATTAAAAACACTTGAACCTGAAACAGTCTCATTGTGTCCACACGTTCGCTATTTATTATTATAAACAAGGGTGTCAGGGCCATTAAAAATAAATCGGAATGAGTAAAAAATGAGCAAGAAATACAAGGAAATCGTATGACTGAAAACACCCATCCCAGCATCCAGGGCCAACAATTCCTGCTTGCAGGAATGCCTTCTGTGGTAGAGAGAGGAAAATAACTTCTGATTTTCCTTTTCAATCAAATTGCATCCTTTTCCCAGTTGGGGATGCTGAGCTGCAGGGAATGGAAAGGGAAACAGAACCAACTCCCAACCCCCAGGTCCAACCACTCCTGGACTCCCACCAGGATTAGTGCTGGCACACGTTCTCTCCCACCAAAGGATGCGAGTGTGACATCACCCACTGCAAACTGGATACCAAGAAAAAAACAGCACATTTTGTGTACCCATGAGGCCGTTTGGAAACCCCAGCAGCTCAGCAGAGCCAGGCGAGTGGTTTCTGCAGCAAAGCTCTGTGGCAGGGGTTTGGTTGAACAAGAAATGATGAGGGCAAACACCACCCAGAAACCACCATCACCTTTCAAAGGGTTATTGGGGTGGCAGCTCTGAGCACCCCTGGTAGAGCAGCCCTAGGAGCAGGTCCTGAGGTGCTGGCTCCTCTTCTCCCAGTGTGATGCCCAGAGGGGATGGGCACCGGGGTGCAGGATCACAGAGGACACACAGGGAATGACATTAAAACCCAAATTCCTCCAGTTGTGTGGTGGTGGCTGAACTGTGGGAGCTGCAGCCAGGGACAGGGGTCCTGCTGGGGCAGCAGAAGGTACACCTGGGCATGGGCAGGTTCATTACCTCCCTCTCTTCAGAGGATCCCAATGAATCAACATTCTTAAAAATATTTAAAAACCAAACAGAGAAGCAGCATTTTGCTCTCATTCATACCAGGACACGTCAAAAATAGAGGTGTTACTGCACACAAACAACAACAAACTGCTTGTGGAATTAAAAGTTAGGATTGTTCCCCAGAGCAGGACCTCTCAGCTCTGATGTGGGAAGACAGGACAGCCGGGGCCCTTGGGCAAGAAATGGCACCAGCCAGGACACGTTATGAGCCATGGCTCATTATCTCAGCACCGATGCTTCTACCTGCTGATCTGCTAATCTCATTATAAACATCACTTGATGATCTCTCCCTTCCATAAACCCAGGGCAGTTCACACCCACCCGCCACAACAGCCGCCCTCATCCTGGATTAACCAACTCCCACAGCCACTCGCCTGTCTCCGGACCAACAGCAGAACCGCCCTGCTCCACGCTGTAGAGCCCCCCTCACACATGGCTGTACTCCAGTGCCTGACTTTTACTGATGCAGGGGAGAAACAGTTCAGCAATGGGGCACATACGGCAGCAGGACCAGAGCACCTGGTGCAGGGGCTCTCTGCCTCATTGAATGTCGCTGCTGTAAAGGGAGTTGAGGATGTTTTTAGAAGCAGCAGGTTAGTTTGTCTGGATTGTGTGTCCTTCAGGTGGTCTTCATGAAGAAAACAGGGCTGGTCTTTGCAAGGAGTAACAAATCCACACCTTGACATTAGCTGAGTACTTGTTAATAAGAGAGGGTGCTGAAAACCCATTCCTGTACTGCTGCTTCTCCAGATACAGCAGATGCATGCTTTCATCAAGGCAACAACAGGAATCTTTGCTTCATCAGGGCTGATTTCATTGTTTTTCAGGTTTCACACCATTTATGACTCTATAGTCCCTCTTGTTTCCCTTCTCATGGCATCAAGCCATCAGAGATGTGAAGCAGAGCAATCCTGGGGAGCGTGCTCTGAGAGGGGTGCAGCGATGTCTGCACCAGCAGCAGGGGACCCATGGCCAGCAGCAGTGAGCAGCAGCCAGGTGAGACCCCTGCCTCAGCTGGGCAGAGCCCACGCCCCTGCGGGCACACCACAGCTCAGACCAGTGGCACATCACGAGCACCGAGCAAGCCCACGCAGAACCCTTAACACCTGTGGCTTTCAAACCTTTCCTAAGAAAAAACATCTCCACAAGGTCAACTCCCTGACTGCATCTCACCCTGAGCAGCTCCTGCAACAATCCAGGTAACAGGGTCTGTTTGCAACAGTGGAGCCACCACAAGAGAGGTGAGCGTGACACCTTCCCCATGCACAACTGCCTTGAGCTGCTGCAGCAGCAACTCACACTATGATGTAACCCAGGCAGACCTGTGATGTCCTCACAGGCTGTGATACAGCAACTTAAAAGGAAGGACTCCAAGGCCAATGGCTGCAGCCACCAGCCCCAAGGTGCACTCATCCCCAGGAGGTGGCCCCAATGCACCCTTGTCTGCGGAACAGCTGCCTCTGCAGAGAATACCGTGCACCTTCAGTGGGACCTACCTATGGTGGAAAGTGGTGTTGGGTTAGGGTGAGAAGAGGCCAGGTCTTGGGGAGGCGAAGCATTAACAACTGATGAAAATGGAGAGCAGTACAAGAGTCTTGTTTCATACCAGTGGGAGACCAGAGGGTCATTTCTCATCACTCACGTTTGAACACCAAAGCTCATGGGTGGCATTAGGAATACTTCAGAAGAATCTCACATCAAAAACTTTTTTTTTAGATGTAAAATAATTAAAACCATGGCTCTGTGTGCTGGATTTAATGAAATCCTCCCTTCTGGCAGACCTGCACAAGCCAAAACCAAGCTTAAAATGAGTGGACAGTGACCCTTCCGAAGAAGGACGTTGAAAGCAGTTTTGTTGTACTTGTGGAGCAAGGGGAGGGGAAGGGACCCAGGACCCGGGACTGTGTTTTGCTGGGAAGCATGACGACATCCAGGGAAGGAAGGGAACACTCTCAGCCTTCTGGCCTAAATTATCTGCTAACACAAATAATCAAATTCCAGGGACCACACTGCTCTGGCGCCACTAAAACAAGGGGGAGGCCTGGCCCCAGCGCTGCAGGAGCAGGTGGCAGCCCGCGCCTGACCCGCTCAGGATATTCAAGTGCGATATACAAAATACTGATGCTCTCTAAGGAAGCCAGCATCGCTCACGGTATCGTGGGAAGTTTTTAATGGCTCACTCAAGGCAAGGCCCCTGAAATGTTTATATTAATACTTACATGTTGGATAGTCACTCATTTGGTCTCAGCTGGAAACCAGTCCAAACAGCTGAGAAACATCTGGCTGCTAACCTTGGACAACATCTAATCTGGTAGCCCAGGGATTTAAGAGGTCTCTTCAGAGGGACAGAAGTTTGGCAGATACCTCACTGAGACCTCTGCTCCGCTCCAGTTGTTTCTCAAGTCCCACTCACTGCGCTGGGAAGACGCGTACCACCAGCATGATCCCACTTACACAGCATCTGAGTCCCAGTGACTGCAAAAAGCTGCAATTAGCTATTATTCCTTAATTTCCAGGAATACTCCTAAAGGTGTGACTGTGTGTGCTCCCCCTGCCTCGAGGGAGAGAAAGCAGCTGCGTGCCAGCTCACAAAACCACACCTCTCTCCAGTACCCTGCCCTACTCTACCTGCACAGGATCAGTGCCACCAGCCCTCCAGCCTCCCCTCTGCCTGCCCCAGGAAGCCTCTGCTGCAAGGCAGACAAAAATCCCCATCTCTGGAGACCACTATCGGGACAGTTATGAACACATGTGTTTAAAGCAGCTCCACAGAAAGAGCAAGTAGAGAGGAAAAGACTCCTCAGCCCCAATGAAGATGGCTCAAAAGTTTGCTTCCCTTTTCATTCCAAAACTCCCGCTTGTTTTCCATTTCCAAAAGAAACTTCAGCTTTGACCATTCTGAAACATTCTTCAGCGAGTAGGAATAACACACCATAAAAGAACAGATGAGTAACAGGGAGGGGAAGGGACGTTTAGACAGATGATTTGACATCTATTGTCCCCTCCTGTTGCCCATCAAGGTACCAAGGGCTTTCTAGGCATATCAGGGCAAAGCCACCAACCTTGGAGAGGCAGAAAATTAGGACAGGACCCACATTTCTGAGAACCCTTGGTAGGCTTTATTTAAAAGGAGATAAAGATGAAAAAGGCAACAAGATGCTTGACAGATATAAAATGATGAGAATCTCTAGCTTATCTCCTTATCTTCTATGTCACCTTCCACTCTTTGCTTTATTATTACAACAAACATGGGAGACACCGGAGAAAATGTAAAGGCACAAGCACCAAGGACGTAGCACCAAGAAGAAAGGGCCAGGAAGAAGATGCTCAATAAAGGTTAAAAAAAGTCTCTTTCCTAGCAGAGGCTGAGTGTGCTGGCTCTGGTCCAACAATGCACTTAAGCATGCACCTAACTTAAATTTGACTTCACTGGGGCTCTTCACAGGCTTAAAAGTTAAGCACATTCTCCAGCAATCTGCTATGGCGAGACCAGAGAAAACAAGCAGCTATTAAGGGACCTGAATCTTAGTCAACAGCAAGGTTAGCAAGCTTCTGGAGGGGACCCTAGCCAAGGGTTAACGCAATATGGCAACTTCCACTGACTTAGGAAAACTCTAAGCCATCAGGAAAAGCTTCTTAAAAATATGTAAACAAAAATTTAAATATCAAGAATCACTACCAAATTCTCTTCACCTTCTTTCAGCTCAAGGTAAGCAGAGCTTGAAGCAGACACACAGTTGCAGGTACGTGTAGAACTGGAACCCCCTTGTTTCAGTGTATGCCACCAGCTTGAAAATAATACTGAGTTCACTGGGCTGTTTCTTGATGTAGGAAACACTGTCCTGGAGGGGAAGCACCGACCTCAAATGCCTAACGGCCAATGCCCACAGCCAGCGAGGTAAGCCACGAACAGCTCCTGCAATCCTGGCAAGACACTACAAAGGCTGGTATTTGCCAGGGGAGTAAGAGCACGTCCCACTGCATATCTCTGTTGGGTTCGTTTCCCCCGTTAAAATCAACAGAAAGCTGTTCCTCTAAACTGCATCTGCCCGCCGAGCTCCGGCCCCGCGCTCTGAGCGGAGCTGGGATGGAGCACTGGGAGCAGCCCCTCCTCGGCCAGGCTGTTTGCCGAGGGGCACGGCTGCACTCACCGGCGGCTCTTCCTGCTCCACGTCCTTTGTCCGAGCTCTGGGGTGAATCACAGACAGCGCTGGTGTCACACAGAGCNAAGTCATGATGAACAGGCTTTCAAAACTGAAATCAATTCAGGGTAAATATGAAAAGTGGTTCCTACACGACGACTTTACATTTAACTTGAGCATCGTTTGCAGCTCCCTCGGAGCACAGCCTGGCGAAGNCACTGGGCTGTTTCTTGATGTAGGAAACACTGTCCTGGAGGGGAAGCACCGACCTCAAATGCCTAACGGCCAATGCCCACAGCCAGCGAGGTAAGCCACGAACAGCTCCTGCAATCCTGGCAAGACACTACAAAGGCTGGTATTTGCCAGGGGAGTAAGAGCACGTCCCACTGCATATCTCTGTTGGGTTCGTTTCCCCCGTTAAAATCAACAGAAAGCTGTTCCTCTAAACTGCATCTGCCCGCCGAGCTCCGGCCCCGCGCTCTGAGCGGAGCTGGGATGGAGCATTGGGAGCAGCCCCTCCTCGGCCAGGCTGTTTGCCGAGGGGCACGGCTGCACTCACCGGCGGCTCTTCCTGCTCCACGTCCTTTGTCCGAGCTCTGGGGTGAATCACAGACAGCGCTGGTGTCACACAGAGCACCCGATGACTCTCTTGGGTTTAAAACTTATGACTCTAATGGTGGAGGAAGAAATGGAAACTTTAAATCCAAAGCACTGCAAGAAGTTGTAAGAGTACAGAAAAGGCACCTTTAAGCACATATTCCCTACATACACACAGAGCTTAATTACAACAAGGCAAGAAGCAAACAATTAGTCTTTATTAACAATTAAAACCTCACTGCAGTGCTGGTTTTCCCCTATCAAGTTAATGCCTGTACAGTGACAAAGTCATGATGAACAGGCTTTCAAAACTGAAATCGATTCAGGGTAAATATGAAAAGTGGTTCCTACACGACGACTTTACATTTAACTTGAGCATCG
>VWZY01013055.1:165318-178624 GCA_013399075.1 Chloroceryle aenea | reverse complement strand
ACGGTGAATGCTGCTAAGACAGGGCTGTTGCCAGCACAGCTCCTGGTGGAGCAGGGCCCGGGTCAGGGTGGAATGTTCTAACATGGCAAAACAGTTTCAAGGTTTTAAAATCGTTATTTGAAGTAGGGGAGGTTGAGGGAAGCCCCAGACATGCACCAGTGATATCCTCCTGAACAGGGCAAGGGCACTCTTAGAACAGCTCTGAAAAACAGAGATAATCAAGCAGCACGCTGTAGTTATCAAGCATTGCTCCGATTCCCATTTAACATCTTTAGACACCAAGCTATTTTAAATGAACACACACACAATGCTGACAGAGTATTAGTCGCGTTGTCTTCAGATGCCCTCCAAGCTACCAAGGGAGAGAGAGGGATTCCAGACTAGAAGCCAGCAGCGAGTTTCACAAAGTTTTGCAAAGGATGATTCCCTTTTTCATTCCCAACCCAGAAGAACCTTGTTTCACCACAACGCTGAAGTGAGTACACGAGTACCTTCTGGCAATCCTCTGAAGTGGAGACATTTTACACTTGGAAAAGGCCAAAGGTTCACAGCCCTGTTTTTATCCACATCTGGAGAGAAGGTCAGCTTTTTACACTTCACTATTTGAGGGACAACAGGTTAAAATTTCAGGTTGTGATGTTCTCGAACTTGACGGATGGTGGAACATGCAACCATACCAGGATTTGATTTCCTCAGGACTACAGCACAGAAAGGTCACTGCAATGACAGCACACGTACCTAGAAACTCATTTCAGCAGTTCCTCAGCATCACATCACATTGCCAACTGCCCAGGCTACAGGAGTCTGAGGCTTAAACTACAACTAAAGACTCTCCTTGGCACAGCAGCAGCAGCTGGGTGAAGACAATTGCCTTTCACCACCAGTTTATGTACTGTTAGCTAAACGTGATCTGGAGGAAGGTACTTCCAACAAATCACAAATTCCATAAGGGATCAAAATTCTAAACATAAATACAATTAAAGCCTTCTAATATTAATGCACACTTTTTATTATATTAAAATCAGGCAATGGTCTGATACAATAAAAAGGCTGCTTATGGAATACTGTTATGTTAAACTTTAATTACAGAGGATGTTAAATCCTTACAACTAATATTTTCCTCAAAAGAGTTAATGGAAACATCAATTGTTCATTGACTTGATAGCTGCTGCTTTAAAATATGTTTATTTTTACTTTTTCTTTTTTTCCTTTTTTTTTCCCTTTTTTCTTTTTTTTTTTTTACACAAACACTGAATTTTTTCATAAAACTTAGGACACACTAGGTTGGTTGTATGTAAGCTTGCATCCACATTTCAGCAGTTAGTGGTCCGAAACAGTAAACCAGAAAAGGCAGTGATTTGCCAGGATGCAAAGCCAGTAAAGGTCCTTAATCTGCTGTATGCATGGCTTCCCCAAAATCTTCCCTGAAGAGAAGTCTCTTTTAAGATTTACAGAATCCTAATAAAATCTACTACGCCGATTTGATTTGTCTGTAGTCATCACATCTTTAGAAGGGCCAAACACAAGTGCAACATTTCATTAATTAACATTCTTGGGTCAATCCAAAGCACCAAAATACAACTATTTGAGCTGGAGTGTGTTCAGAATCTCTACGTGCAGAGTTTCCCCATTACAAGTTTGGCAGCAGAAGATTTGGGCAATCCTGGTAAATTACTGCTCTTTTCACCACGTCAAAGCCTATCTACTAACATCAGCCGTGGCCAGCTTGGCGGTGTGGCAGCAGTGCTGGAAGGACAGGGGAAATCCAAGTTTGCGAGCAGAATAGATACTCTTGTTTCCCAGGCTGGTGAAGACTAAATTTGTTGCAAAACCAATATGATAAGCAGGAGGGAACAGGTCAAGTTATTGCCCCGGTGTTGACCCCTGGGCTGGCCAGAGGTGAGAAGAGTCACAAAGAGGGGCAAAAAGAAAGCAGCATCCCCACTAAAAAGAGGGGAAGAGGGAAGAGATTAAAAGAATCCCGACTCCCTCACCTGAAGCCCACATCACTGGTGAAGGGAACCGGGAAGAGAAGTACAATCTATGCCTTGGCCAAAGGGAAGGAGGAAAGCTGGCCCCAGATCATCAGGGCATTTAAAACCAAAAACAAAACAAAAGAAAAAAAAACCCAAACAAACCCAAAAAAACCCAAACAACAACAAAACCCAAAACGACCACAGTCAGTCACATTCAGCCTTTACTAGAGCGAGCACAAAGGGAGGGATGACTGAGGTTAGCACACATCCCCACTAGTAGTCCGTAAAGCCCAGCATGGTACTGGAAGCAAAAACCTTTGTGTCTACTCTAATAAATAGCCCTGAGCTTCGACTCTATTGCAAAAGACAGAAAAAGGAAAAAAAATAAACCCAGGCCAGACACACAGCAAGGTGATTGTGGGATGTATGCTTTCACAGTTAAGTCAGATGTGCCACACTGGTCTTGACAGTAATAAATTTAAATAGACTTTTCCTGATACCAGAAGTTCAGCTATGTGGACAGTGGTTACACGACAGGATTATTTGTTATAGCACAACTTATATTTCAAATGAAAAAAATTAGTATCATTTACAGTATCTCAAGAAAAACTTCCTTTGAATGGGAACTTCCTTTCCAGTATTTTGAGGTCTACAAGATGCATCTAGAAAATTTACTACCGTGGAAAATGAAGACAGCTTAAATTGAATAAGGGGGGCATGTTGGTTTTGTTTTTAATTAATTGCTGTAACATTGTCCTTCAGGTGGCTGAGGAAGTTTCATATTTTCTTTAGACATCATTAGACGCCGAAGCTCTTGCAGAACAACTTTGATACTATAAGAATTCTGCCATTTTGCTAGGACTGATATGGCTCTGGGGTCCACCTAAAATAGACAAAGAGACCATTCCTGTCAGAACTGACATGTTTGATACACAACTGCCCCCCACACCCTCCAGCTAAAGATCCTCTAAGGGATCTGACTGGGAGAAACTACAGAAAGCAAAAGTGAGCAAGAGGTTTCCTAGAAGCATAATAATCCCCACATGAAGCAACTATTTGTGAATTGCAAAAGGGCAGGAAAAGTCAATTCCATGCTCTGATTTCGGAACGTGCTTGGATCATGCTTCCCTTCTACCCCCCTTTCTTTCCCCTCAGAGCAAATGGCACCAGCAAGCAGTAAGTAGTTAAGCAGGTTGCAAGTACAAAACAAGCACTAATTCGAAGCTGCACATGAAAACCACATTAAAATGAATAACCCCCCAAAACTTACCACTCCATTAGAACTATTTACTCCATTCATATTAATTTTTGTTACAAATCTTACAAATGGAGGTGCTTCTGGATACTTAGGCCCACATTCTATTTTAAGGCTGTATATTCTGTTTTCATAAATTGTCTGAAGGGAAAAAAAAAGGAGGGAATAATCACATCAGGCAATTCAACAAGCATTTGGTTAAAACAGCAGTTACTTTAGGGACATGTGAACTAATAAAAATAATGGCAGCCACTTCCAGAGGTAGCCAGCATAGTATGTTTTAGATTCATTTTATGGTATTCAGAGTATCAAATGTTACCTCTTCAGGGTAATAAATTCTATTGCTCTTTTAAGCATCAAATTTTCATATAAGGAATGAAACTACCATTGCTTCCCAATCACCAACTGAATTTGTTTCTTCTAATCATCATGTAGCTCAGACACCTATTTTTCAACCAATCTTTACAAAGCAGCATTGTTTTATCATTTTACTAATCAGACACTATCTTGAAATCGAAACCACAGCTTTAGCGTAGGCAACTATCTAGAGTCAGCCTGTCCTAGAACTGCACTTGAAAAATATCTTTTGGTCATACACCAGTGTGCCAGTTATCACAAAGGGGAGTGCTCCAAAATACAACCCATTGCAAAGCACATCCCGATCCCAAACAGCATAATCACTGTCTCCACTGCAGAACACTCTGTTACTTCACAGCTAGGAGAGAGAAATCCTGGAGTTTGCAGCTAACCCATCAATGGGTATAGCCTTGTGACATTTGGCTCTTCCCTACATTGATTCTTCAGTAGTTAAAATTAATTAGAAGAAACAACAACAGTTAATGTTATTCTCATTTGGAGAACAACTGCTTTTGATGTGCTGATCTGGTGCAGCCAGGCATGGAGCTCCAGCAAAGCTGGGCAATGCAGGCAGCCAGCAGAAGCATACAACAGGAACAGGATCACCAGGGGGAAGTTTCAGCAGACAAGCTCTCCAGATTTAGAGCTTCTGACACAATTTCCTGCACCTTCAACATGGCAATGAACATTAAACTCACAATGATCATGAGAAAAACCCCAGGCAAACACGTGAGCACAGAAGCACCACAGTAAGACCAGCGAATGGAGAGCCTTGACTGTGCACATGGCTACAGCCAATATAGAGTATGTGCAGATAAAGCTGAAGTTTGGACAGTTTTTAAATAGCCCGTATAAACAAGATGAATCACAGACTGCAAGACCATCCACACAAAGTCTGGGAAGGAGAAGCCCACATCCACATATGGTAGTGGAGACACTCAGAGCAGCAGCTTGCATCTAAATCTGCACTGCCATCCATTTTTCCCTCCAGGATGTCCAGCATAAGATTCTTCCACCTGCTACAAGTGTGACTGCTTTCTACCCAGAAGGAAATAGGATTTATTTTTTTCCAAAAGCCAGTATTCCCACATCCTATTAAGAAAAAAACCTGGTAATAATGTGAGTGAGCATGAACAGTGCTAAAAGCAGGACAGCCACTTCACAAGTAAGGATGACTGAAAGCTCCCAGACTCGATCTCAGTACAGTCTGCTTCTTTCAAGGAATAAGCTCAAAAGAAGTCAAGACACTGTTGGGGGGGGATAAAAAAATCTATGTTCATAAGTGTGTCAGAAAGACAGAAGAGCCCCAGCTGAATCATCTTCTGTGACAGTCCCCTAGCAATATGACATGCAATACAAATTTCTATCACTGCTGACAAGTCAGCACATGCCTGTTTGCACACTTCAGTTTCTATTTAATTTTCTAAATTAGATTTCAAGGTTGCTTAAATTTTTCATAAAGCAAATGCACACAGTGAGCTTTCTTCACAGTCTTAATGCAAGCTCATTAACACTCTTCTAATGTTCCAAAATTAAATGCTGTTCTAGAAAATGATTTAGGCATATAATAAACAAGCAAAATGATGATGAATGGGGGGACGTGAACAATGGCAGACAAAAAATAAATGGTGCTTCTGGATGAGACAGAAAATACTGCTCATTTAATGCATTATTATATAAATTCTTGTACAATGTCATCATATGTCAGAATAGACAATAGAGAGAATGGAAACACACAAGGCAGTAGCACGGTTAAAGTCTGTAAAGGTTTTCATATAATAGATTGGGAACACAGGAATTACTGAGAAGTGACACTGAGAGCGGATCCAGAAGACAACAGCTACCACTGCAGGAAGGAAAGTCAGCTATGTGCACTTCATGGCAAGGATATGAAGGAAACAGAACAAAGATACACAGTGAAACTGGAGACAACAGCCAAGTTTTGTTTTCAGAATACACGGCACATATACAGTGCACAATTAAGTCCTCAAGTTCACTACCAAGGGAGAGCCACAGTTTAGTAGGATCTGGGGGAAAAAAAAGTGAGAGAGAATGCAACAATTCTACCATGAAGACCAGTAGCACTGTAAGAAGAATATTCAGAGAAGAAGGAGAATTTGTTAAAATTTGAGTTTCCTGAGTTAGCTGAAACTCTCCAAGAACAAGTCAGCACTGCTGCAATAAAAACCAACCCATAAACTCAACAAGAAAAGCAGAAAGATGGGCAGCACTGAACAAAACTTCCACGTTTTACCTACGTTAGCTCCATATGTAACCTCAGTAGCCAAAGGATTTTAAACCTTCCTGTATTCAAAGGTACAGGATAATAGAATCTCAAAAGTTATGTCTTAATGAATCAGTAACTATAAAGCAGACAGGTAACAGAATGAACCAGAGAAAAGCACTGAGAATATTCCCATTTATTAGCAAAGAGACATATAGATACATGGAACACATGACTACACGGAACCTGACCCTTCAGCATAAACCACTTGCTAAAGTGTCTTTGCACTCATCTGTGGCTGGTTATTTCTTTTCCTTCTTTTAATCTAATGACTGAAGTAAAGAGGGAAGGGGGAAAAAAGGGTAATAGAACTATTTTAAGTGGATACTTACTCTTGGAGGCCCAATAATCATTCCTGTCCATCTTGTAAGTGTCATATCTTCATCATCTTCAAGGCCCCAGCTAACTGTCCCATCACCTACTCCTTTCTGACCTTCTTCAAGTTCTTCCAACAGACGAAAATTACGAGGAACTTTTACTCCTGAAAACAATCAGAAAAAAACATTTTGAGTTGAGAAATTTAGTAAAGAAATAAAGCTAGAGTAATTTCACTGACACTTGTGGTCATTCTACAGAAAATCTTCTGGGTAAAAAAAAAAAATCACTATTTTTTGAATGACAGTATTTCATCCCTATGAAAAAGATACTCCCATATTCAGCTTGGATTTTACAAGAAAAATCAAGGCACCCATAATTAAAGAGGCCAGAAGGCTGCCAGGCCAGGTACCAGGGCAGGCAGTAAAATGAAAAGCAATCTCTGTCCGTTCCGAGACACGCAGGGTGTCATGGAGCTCTAATAAGCACTTGTCTGTAGGATTTATAGAGAGGCTTGACATCACTCAACTCACTCAGAGCTTTTAAAAATACCATTCAAAGCGAATAAAACTGTTTCATAACATTAGTAGGTTAATCTGAAGTTAATTTAAGTGGGCTTTGTCAGCAGCAATAGCATCCTTTGTACTTGTGACCTCCACCACCAGGGAATTTCAGCACTTCTGAATTGCTGGTTCATTTACCCTCAAAACACACGGCAAAACAGGGAAATTTTTTTATTTCCACTGCATTAGTGGAAAAAGGCACAGAGAGCTCAGGTGACACGTCCAACATCACACCCCAAGTCTGACGTGAATGAGGATTGTGAACTCAGGCCATAGGGGACTTCATTACTCTTTCTTCTTTAAGGCATCTGTACCTCAGTCATCACAAAACACAAATGCACTCTAGGCCACCACTTCCCCTTGGTATTGGGTTTGCGTGGCAAGGTTTTGGTGGTGGGGGAGCTAGAGGGGGAGCTTTTGTGAGAAGCTGCCAGAAGCACCCACCACATCCAATAGAGCCAGTGCCAGACAGCTCCAAGACTGGCCTGCTGACAGCTAAGGCTGAGACAACTGGGGATGGTGGTAGAGCCTTTGTGATCATGTATTTAAGGGGAAAAAACACCCTGTGGAACGCCAGCCAGAGGGAGGGGAGAACATGTGAAACAACTCTGCAGAAACCAGTGTGACTGAAGAAGGGGAGAAGGTGCTCCAGGTGTCAGAGCAGAGATGCCCCTGCAGCCTGTGGTGCAGCCCGTGGTGAGACAGGCTGTCCCCACGCAGCCCACGGAGGCCCAGAGTGGAGCAGAGATCCCCCTGCAGCCGGTGAAGGACCCCATCCTGGAGCAGGTCGATGTGCTCAAAGGAGGCTGGGACTCTGAGGGAAGCCTGTGCTGGAGCACTCAAAATCTGAAGCTGGTAGCTTCAAAATCCCTTTAAAATAAATTAATGACTTAAAGAAAGTAAACGTCAGCGATGATTTTGCCGTGGAATTAGAATTGCCCAAATTTCATTCACTACAAAACAAGCATAAAAGAAACCAAACCCCAAATTACTAAAGGAATCAGTTTGTTGGCCAGTTTGATACACCTCTAACATAATCATGCTCAAGAATATTCTGGGGAAATAGGATTCAGTATCACATCTGTATCAAAAGAAAGAAAAGAAACCCAGAATCAGAAAAATGGCATCTGAAGATGCCAGACCTGCCCTGGCTGCACCAAACCACACACATGGGAGCTGCAGAGCACGACTCCAGCACAACTCCATGCCAGAGCTACACCTTCACCTCCCAGCAGGCCGTGCTGTTACCATGGCTGCTGAGTCATACAAATCTTTGGCTGCAAAATGAAATTAATCAGTTGGGGATGGACAAGCCATTGCCATAAGATTAACTGAGCCCCAAAACCTCAGTGGTAACAGGACCTCCTGGGGACCACTGTCACTTTCCCATTGTGAAAAATGCCAGCATTTCCCCTCCCAGTAAGTCTTAAAAGCACTAAGTGTATACCCTGTGTACCCGAGGCATATGGAGGGTCAAGTATGCAGTTCATGCCCGAATGATGACAGATTAGCCACCCCACTTAAATTACATTCCCAATGCTCCCCATGCTGTAGCTGTGGGAGGCAGAGAAGAAAGCAGTCCAGCTCCAGTGCCCAGGGTAAGATTGCTGGGGCACAAGAAAATCAGATGGAGCATGAGTTGAAGGAGAAGGTGCCACCTTTACTTACACACACGCTACCTACTTCACTGGCTTTGCTGCAGCAGCTGCGAGGAGGAGCTGCTGCTGATGGGGAATGACTCACTGGGGCCCTGTGATGCCCGAAGCTGCTGTCTGGGCTTCACCCTTGCCTGCTGGCAGCTGGGAAGGACAAACAAAAGGTCCTTCTGGATGGTGAACTCCACCCTTTGGTCTGACACAGCAGCTCTTCGACAACGCAGGTGATGCCGCAGAGGAAACCGTTTGTGCTATTCTTAGAAACCCAACCTGAGCTGCTTCCCCCTCGCAGAAGCAATAAGCTGAAGACAGCAGAAGACCTGCCTTGAACGTGTCACGTTGCCAAAAACCACTCTCTCTTCTGGACCAGAGCATCACATTAGCAAGCATTGTCTCAGTCTCTGTACTCCAGTACTTGATAATACCACTTCACATTTATCAGTGGTGCAAATATAATTTAATGATATTTCCTTAGACGAAAACAACCCAGGAGGAATCTGCTTTCTGGTAACCAGACACACCAAAGAAGGAAACAAAAAACAACTGCCCATCTATCTTTCCTCTGAGCATTACGCACCCTCTTCACCAAGGCAGGAATCCTGCATGAATTAAGTGATCACGTAATAAATTACATCATCACGTGTATATTTGAGGCTGAAAGGCAGCCTTGATGCCGACAGTTGCTAACCAGAGCTAGGCTTGGCTTTACAACCTTAAGGGAAGAGAAGGCAACTATTCCTGAGCTCTCCCCAGATATAGCTGGTCTGATTCAGCATGAATCAGAGCCATAAAAGAGTCACACAGGACTTTATCATTCTCCAACAAGTCTGAGGTCTGCAGAGAGCTTGCTAGTCCTATTGTGCACTGGCTCCTGTCACATGGAAAATGTTAACATGAATGATTGTTAATTCCACAGCAAGTGCTCACTGGCGAGTGCCACAGGAGCACCAGCAGCAGAGGGAGGTGTGAGAAGTGACGTACATACATCTGAGTTTTTATGCACTCCATAGAAAACAAAATGACCATGGGAGATGATTGGTCACTTCACAACAAACCACCCTGTCCAACAGTATTGTTGCCATCTAAAAATGTTTTATTCCTGTGCTCAGAGGGGTGACATGGAACACCAAGAAGACAAGTTCAGTCACATTAAAGATGGCAATTCAGCTCCCTCCCTGACTCCTTCTCAGGAGATTGATCAGGAAGGAAACTACAACACATGTGAAGAACTATGGTCATATGATCATAAATGTTTAAAATAATTTCTAATAATCTGCCCTTAAGCAAGGCAGAATAAAGGACCAGATTCACCCTTCTGGTCAGCCTGAAATGATGCACAAAGCCATGAAGCCAATCCCATCTCCTCTTCATTAGCAATGGCCTGGAGCACTCATGGTCAGCTGCCACATCCTGCTGGGACCAAACCTCAGAAACCACACAAACTTTATCACTCATGGTTGTAAGCAAACATATCATCATCATGTTTGCTGTCCACCAAGATTCCTAGAAAGTGATCCGATCTCCTCCAGGCATACACAGCACTTGCCAAATAGCTCCCATGGTAAACCGTGGCAGAGTCAGAGTTAGATGTCCTGCACCAGCTAACACAACCATGAGTCAACTGCATGTCATCCTCCCACCCCCCAATAAAAACCTTGCATAATCTTCTCAGTGTAGCAACAGAGACTTTCAAGGCAGTAACCAAACAAACCTGTTTTTCTAAGAGTCCTTCATTTAACACAAGAAAGCCTAAATAAAGCAAGAAGCAATTAAAAAGTAATCAGGTTGTCAAAAGTACTTTCAGCTATGCATTTTAATTTTGCCTTTGCTATGGTTCAAGAAGATTCTCAAATAGCAGCTTCATTTGATACAAAAACACAATATCCAGATAATTGCTTCACTCACAGCTTGCCTGACCACGCAGAAATACTCACAGAAATGGAATTGGAAAAACATTTCAGAGCAAAAGGAGATATTTACTATCAATCTCAACAGCAAACCTAAGAAAACTAAACTATAACTGCACTGACAAGCTAAGATCTCCAATGACACAGATTTGTAAAGTCTTTCTGAAGTTCACCTCTCAGTTAAGAAGTCTCAACCCCACACAATAGTTCACCAGTTAGAAAAAGTTAATGAAATATTTTCAGGGCAAGCTAGAGAACAAAACTAAACCACAGAATGAATTTTCCAGAAAGCCAGGATGTGTACTTTACAGAGTGTAAAGTTGCAGTTAGGAAGCTGCTAGGTTTGGGGTGACATCCTCTTTAGCCTTCAAAGAGAATCAGAACCTTGTTTTCCATGTAAAAACCCATCCTAGTGCCAGTGCTGCCAGGCAGACTGGTGCTGATGGGACTTTGCTACCACAGCACCTCACAACCCGGCTGTTTCCTAAGCAGTGAGTTGCTAGACTGACAGACAGCTGAGCTGAAATGAGGGGGAAAAGCAGTTTGACCACTTTTAGTCAAAATCTCACTACAAAAAGCTCTGCATCGGGAAAGAGCAGAATTACTCCAGTTAGATGCCAGCTTGGTCTTTTAAAGACCCTGAAGCATTCTCAGATTTACTTTGTATCATAGCACTACTGAAGATCCACACAAGAAGATAGAAAACACCTCAGCAGAGCACACAGAAAATGCAGTTCTCTTGTTAAGGGCTCAAAAAAAAAGAAACTGTCTTCCTACTCAAGGTTACTTGACATCTTCCCTGATAACAGGCACCCTACAAATTGGTCTTTCAGGTCAATTTTAACTCTACTTTTTGTACCAGTAGCTGAAGTGAACTGAAATCCAACAGCTTTAAACACCTCTGTTGTTTAGTATGTTATAGCCCCTCTGTTGCTTGTTATGGTGTATTTGATATTCAGCCTTAACTACATCATTTCCAATACATTTCTCATCTCTTTGAAACTGCTGAAGATTTGATAGCTCATCCTGCAGCACTGCGACTGTAAAAAAAAAAAGTGTTCCTTGTCACAATGGTGTGTAAAGTTTCTGAAGTGGTGGAATATGTAAAACTGCATAAAAGGCTTTCAGCAACCGTCACCAAACTTTCAGGAAACAGGAACTCTGTATGTCTTGAATCATCTTTAGAGTCACGATTTCCACTCTGATAACACAGACAGGTACCGAGATATTGTGCAGATCCAAAATAACTTCTTGAGCACTTGAAACAGTCTCAAGTGTTTTCTGCTCAGTGTAAACTAGAGCACTGGTTCCACCTTTCAATACCTTTGGTTCCACCTTTCAATACTTTAAGCACATAACTTGGAAAGAGATCACTTTAAAACACTTGTCTGAGGCGGACTGGCTGTACCAGTGAGGTCTGAAGCCAAATAAAACTTTTCAGCAGCAGAGGAGTTAAAATCAGATGCATTCTGTGGCTTGCATCCCAGACGAAAAGCAAAACATAACCAGCTCAGCTAGAGATTACTCTAGGAAATAAGTCACCCTGAGCTAGCACCCTGGACAAAACCTTTAACAGTAGATCTCGCCAGGGAAAACCCCACCGTTTCCTCCGGGCGCTGTGAAAAGAAACGGTTGTTACCGGCCAGAGCCGCGCGCTCTCCTCCCGCTGTCTCTGCCGCCCACGACGGGNNTCTCAAATCCACACCACCCACCGCAAGGTGAATGCACAAGCAGGGTCATCGATTCCAAGATAAGCTTTGGAGAGACCCGCACCGACAGCCCGAGTCACCGTTACCTGTGTGGAACGGCGCTCGGGTTTCAACACCCGACACAGGGGGGAGCGGCAGAGGCAGGGTGACCGCCCTGGGGTCTGCTTCTGGGCCAGGCCCAGGCCAGACTCGGGAGGAAAGTGCACAGACTGATCAGGGGGTGGGAAGAGAGTAATTTCATCTCGACCTACAGCAATTAACAAACACTCTCACAACCTGAAAATCCCCACCTTCATATACCTTACCAGATTTGTAAGTAGCGGATCTTCTTACCTACTTACATATTTAATACCTTAATTAATCATTTTAAGTTCTCAGCCAGAATGGCATTTTTCAAATATATTATGTAACTTATATCATTATACATTAAAAGATTCAACGGAGGATCTTCTTATGAGTTCTGAACTATTAACCTTTTTATCTGATCTACTGCATTCTTCCATTACAATACACAAAGAAGCTCTGCAACCAACTCCTTTGGCACCTGCTATTTCACATACTCTTCTAGTCCATGTTATTTAAGAAGGCATAGTTTATCTTCCCATTTCCCCTTGAATTACTTTTTCCCTACCCTTGAGTATTTTACTTACAGGCTTAGAAAGTACTCAGTGGCTGGCAATATTTATTTTAAGATAACAAAGCCTGCTGCATGCAGCACGCTCCAAAGGAGACATCACAGCCCATTTGCAGAGGCAGGATACACCTTCTCTGCCCTTCAATATGCAGATTTTCCTTCCCTGTAATGTCTCATTTGCTTTTCACAAGCATAACTTTGACTTTACAGTCATGTTATGGGTCCCTCGGCAATTACAAATGGATACTTCTAATATACTGTACTAAAACCAATCTGTGCTCGTCCCCCTGTTAGGAGTATTAAACCACCTATATCTACACTATCAGGACCATGCACCTAATAAATTGGCTTTCTGGAGTTCTTCACCTTCCTCTGACTTTAAATAACTTAAACTGTTTATACCACTCAGTGCTTCCAGGCCATCAGTGAACACCACGTCCACCACAGCCCTCCAACAGACTTGCTAAATGGACCTATGAGAGAAAAGGGGGTTAAGCGAGGGCACTAAACTTTTCCCAAGATGAAAGTTAGAGAAACAGGATTCCAGAGGCCATCGTGGCCAGGTTTTGACCCACTATAACTGCAGCAACAAGGAGAAAGCTCCTGGAGTCTAACTGAAACACAGACTCCACACAGCCCAACTTCCCCGCG
>VWZY01013055.1:141213-162992 GCA_013399075.1 Chloroceryle aenea | reverse complement strand
GCCGCGGTTTCGGCATCAGCCCCGGGGAGCTCGGAAACCCCAGCACGTTTTCAAGCCTTTAACAGCCCATAAAACTCAGATGTAGGTAGCATGAATAATTGCCGAATCCATTCACCGGCCCGGAGAGGAGCCGCGTTGGCGCTCCAGCGCTTCACGAACACGGTCCCTGTGTGAGAATGTGACGCAGTTTATTTGGATCCCCAACCTCTCCCGGCACTGCGAGCTGGGGAGAGCCCAGGACGCAGCAATGACCCGAGCACGGGATTTAATTTGCTGCCGCCTCTTGTCGCCTGCCACCGTTCAGAGAGGTGCAGCCCCCGCCAGCCCAGCAGCACCCAGCCCGGCCCTGGAGCGGACAGGCCAGGGGGTGAGGGGCTCCAGCCACCCGCTCCGAGGCCGGGGACCGGAGCACGGCCACGCACGGGTGACGGTGCTCGGGAGGCTGCTGCTGCCCGACACGTAGCCAGGGCAAATATTTCCAGGCGTGGAACAGCTGACGGGGCTGCAGAAGAGCCGTAGGCAGAAGACGCCGGGAGATGTGTAACGCTGTGTAACGCGGTGTTGTCATCGACAGCGCCTCTGCCCTTGGCCCTCTCCAGTTATTACAGTCATCAGAGAGGAAAAAAAGGGGGGGAAGGAGGGAATTTAATTGAGCTTTGTCTGGCAACATAAGATTCCAAAACCGGTGCCCCAAGACCTGATCTGAAAACATGCAGGACCAATGAAAAAGCAAAATGTTTTGGGAGACCTATTACTGCATTTTAAGCCATTTACTCAGTTAAGTCAACTTTGACATACTCAGCTTTTCGCAGCAAACAGGGCCGAGGTACCACTTCTATTCTTTGAAGCTACTTTAAAATAGCAATGTTGGTGTCACTGGTCGGGTTTTATTCCATGCTAATGCCGCATTTCAGGCGTGGCTGCGGGCAGCAGTAAGGCAGCTAGGTGGCATGAGAGCTCAGGCAACCAACCTGGCCAGCAGGTGGGGAACCAGCCTGCAGGAGACGCCTGGTGCAGCAGCTGAGCTCACCAGTACTACCATGTTGATATCAAGCAGCTGAAGCCCCTCTTGCTCCACTCTGGGGGGTGAAGGGGGTGACTTGCTCAACCCCCTACCAACCCGAGCTCCCCCTTCCAGTTCTCAGGCTTGCTGCTAGTTAAGTTCCAGAACTACAGCTAGACAGACACTGCACCTGAGCCTAAAACCTCATTGGGCCAGTCTGCTGCTGCTGGCCCTGGCGTCTTGTGCAAACAACTCTGGGCCAAACCCGTTCTTCGGCTTTTTTTTTTTTTTTAAATAGTTCAGAACAAAAACACATGGGAAAGTCACACTTCTGTCAATGCACTTGTGGCCTGTAGGCTGGCCTTGTGTGGTGGGACTGCCTCACGTCTGCTCTTGCAAACACTAACTCTGAGCAGGGCTCCCAGTATTTCACAGCAGCAACAGGCAGGCCAAGGCTGCACATGAGCAGAGAACTCCATCCAGCAGCAAAATGAAACAAAATTAAAGAAGCCAAGAGACACCAGGAAGCTGAGCAGTTTAAAATGCATCCATGGTAACTTGAAACACCAAACCCAAGTCCTGAAGACTGGCTTAAGTAAAGGCCAAGCAGGATTTTAAGGTGCTTAGCAGTAATTTTCCTCAGGTCACGACAGTGCAACACTTCCCTTTGCAGATGCATCCCCTCAACAGCTCTGCTTGCAGGACCTCTGCAATGCCATAGATACAGGTAAAGAAATACACCTGCTCCTGCTTGCATGACCACAGGTAGCTGCGTTGTTGGAGGACAACTACAGACTTAGCAGCAGTTGAAGGGCTGAAGGCCTTCTCCTGAAGGTCCTGGGAGGAGACTGACCACATCTTTCTGTGGAGGTGAGAGGCTGAAATCAAATAGCTTTCAAAAGCATTCAGTTGAACTGAAATGCTGACCATCTCTCCAGAGTTCCAAAGGAGTACCTTATTCTGCTTTAGCTCTAAGCTCTTCCTAATCAACTTAAGACAAATTTGTCTTAAGACAGATTTCCATCTGCTAAGAAGGCTCCACATAGCCTTTTGCTCCAGAGTTGCCGTATTGATTTTACAGAAGCATCCACTGCTATAAACAATTGGAACAGTTTCCAGAAAACAACTGAAGACCAAAGAACAAGCCAATTCATACAGGCATTCTTTAACCCTTCTTTCAGGAGTAGGAAGCGTTAAGATACACCTCAACTCAAAGCTGGGAAGTTAAGATCAAGGATTATAAACCCAGGACCTTCTCACAGGCCCTGCCCCTCACCACTGCCTCACGAGCACACATACTCATGGGTACAGGACCTGGGAGACGCCAGCCATGTCGGGTGGGCTGCGTCACCCTGAGCGAGAGCTGCCTCAGGAGTCAAGCACAGCATCAGCATGTACAACAGCATCCAGAGATTAACTGCTGTCCCAGTTTCTTATAATTGAGCAAGATTAACAGACCAGTTGCAGCAGACACCAGTAGCAGTAGCCCAGATTTGTTTCAAATAAGACCATAGATCAAGTGTCTGAAAGAGGTTTGGGCAACAGCAATCGCCTTTAAAAGCACTCTTGAAGTACAAATTCTAATAAATTATGTGCTTAAAATCCCGTTGTTGCACACACTGCACCACGGCTGTTCTGTTAGCATTTCAACCTGCAGCAAGAGATGATTCTCAGAGGACTTAGCGCTTAAGGAGGCTTTGCGCAGGAATCCTGAGCATCTGCCCACTCGTGTACTGGCCTTTGACACTGGTTCACTTAAACTGAGGTCCAGGTAGAGGAAAGGGGAAGGAAGAGATGAGAGTTGGAGGGACAGACAACCAAGGACTACGAATGTTTCAGAGTACACATTACAGGAGTTTGAGGTGTGAATTAAAACTTTTGTCAGGATGGCAGAAAGTTACTGCAGCTCTTTGGACCTGGAGCAGCAGATGCTGTTTCCTAAGCACTCCTACACCTCTAGAACTGCAGGGGGGACACACAGGAAGGGGAAAGAGGAAGAAGCATCCTTTGCTCTGGACACAGTTTGGATCCTCGCCTCACCAGCATTCAGCACGTATTCAGTTCAACACCTCTCACACCTGTTACACCAAAGAAATTTAAAGCAAGTTTCAGTCACAAATAGCAAATATTAACGGACCTCACTTCACTGATTCAGAGTAACAATCACCACACTGACTTCCATGCTAGCCCAAGTTACCTTCTTCCCACCCATTTTTTTTGTTGTTTTCTCCCTCTAATGCTAAAGAAATTGAAACAAGTAGAGATAAAACTACTTCTAGAAACAATTTTGAGCCAACAGGTTTGGCACAGAATCACACCTCCTGAACAGCCAGATCTGGGAGAAGTGATAATTAACAAAGAACCTGCCAGCTTGCAACAATTTTTCCTAACCAAGCTGTGATCTCCTGGCTGCTCCCCGGTGCCATTTCCTTAAACGTAGTGCATTCTTACACCTGGCTTTTTTTGCCAAGGCTTTTGATGGCATGGGTAGGAGAAAAAGGGGAAAGCCTGCTCTTTTCACCAAAGATAGTAAGAAATTACACATCTGTCTTCCACAATAACAGCATTAAAGGAGTATTCCTCCCTCTTCATCCAGTTTCAGCGAAAGGTGTCTGGACACTCCTACTAAAGTGCAAGTATTCTTCACTGTCAAAGCTACTCAAAGCCCCACCTTCAATACACAAGTTTTGTGTAACAATATGATGTTCTCCAAGGGTCTGAATCACTTAAACACATTGAATATTTCATAACCAAGGTACCAATAGTGATTTTAATCTGCAGAACCCAGCTCAGACATGTCTGCATTCCAGTTTCCACTAGAGTTGCCAAGTCCCAACCCTTTTAGAAGTTGCAGTCCATCATAGCTAAGAAATGGAGATCAAGGTCAGTCTAAGCTCAGGACTCAAAAACACCTTACCATGCTCTTCAGGAAAGACAGTATGAATTTACAGCTAGGGAAGAGAAAACAGCCTTAGATTTGACCAGCAGTAAGCTTTCATTTAGGAAAAAATCAAACAAGATCCAAATCCTATTAACTCAATGAAGTGTCTGTAGGATGCTCTTAGGAGAACTTCTCCCCTGCCCTAGCCCAGCAGAGTTACTCCTTAGCATCTAAAGCAGAACTACTTGCACTTCTTTAAAGGTGCTGAAGTCTGGTTTAGTGTCAAGCTCCTATAACTCAAACAATTGATCACTTTAACCTAAACAAGACTTAACAGGCTGCAAAGTGTTTCAGCTGGCTGGACCAGCAAGAACCATTTTATAACCAGTGATCAAGTTCTTAGGGTAAGTCCTGGCAATGCATGAATGACGAACAGCAACAAGACTTAACAAACATGATTAGTATTATCCAACTGCTTTGTTATAAATATATTATATACATTCAAACATCACATTAAAATATTATTCCATTACACCAGAAGATATTAAGGCTTTATATTATTTACAGAAACAAGCAAGCACCTTAAAAAAAATAAGAACAAAACACCAGTCATTGACATTTCCCTTCTAACATTACAAGTTTGATACCTTGAGCTCTTGAATACAGCTATTTGCAATGTGCCCAATGCTAGAACTATTTTAAACATTTATTGTCAGGGTAGGAAACACTTAAGACTCATCAGTGAGCACTCCACATGAGCAAACGTGAGCGTGTGTTGTACTGGGTGCCCTCCCTCTCCGCAGAGGCTTAAGTTGAAGGCTTATGCAGAAATGGTTTAATTCCATGTAGAGAGTAGACCAATTTTATTTTAAGGGAAACTGAAGACACTTGAGGATTCATGGCCCACGAGTGGAGTGGGGTTCTCGAAGTCTTTTCCACATTACATCAATTAGATTTAACATGATAGCAAAGATAAAGCTGTAAGTTTATCAATCACTAAGTGCATCGAACAGTGATGATTTTATAGGCTTCCATTACTCTGACACACTGTTTTCATGCAGTGTATTCGGACTCACACACAAAGTGACAAACTGCTGTCACCATTCTCCCTATAGGTCTTAGGCAAAAAGCTATTTTTGAAGTGTTAAATAATGTTGATACAACACATGTTTACTACGCCACCATGTACCAATGGAGTGACTGTCCTGCCTTCTGGCTTGCCCGAGAGCCTGATGAGATACAGTGATGAAGTACTTTCTACGATGTAAGCAGACATGGCTAAACGAAAAGGTGCTCAGCAAGAGTAATCATCTTCATTTCAAGTATTGTTTTAAGAATTAGTTCTTTTCATTACAGTCTGTGTTAGCACTTTTTAGTTTGTGCTTTAGAGTCTGTTATTTCTTTGCAGGTCTTGATTTTGGCTGATGGCTTCATTTATTTAAAAAACAAAACAAAAAAACCCCAAAACATTGGCAACAAGTTAAGGATTGCAGAAGGCTGGCAAAAGTTATTTAATTTTCTGAGCCCATTTCATGTCATCTGCTCTTGGCTTCTCTCCAGTAATGCCTTGGATAATGTTCTCCAAACACCTCCAGAATCTTATCTTCTCTAGTGGATAGTTCAGCCAACCTAAGTGATTACAAAGAAAAAGGTTAGTTTTTCATAGCATCCCAAGTTCAACTTCTCACAAGGTTTATTTCATAACATTCTTTAAATTAAACACTAGAAAAATGTAATGAGAATTCAGAGGGGGACTACCCTACAGCCATTGCAAAGGTCTCAGAAAAGGGACCATCAGCTTGAACAATTTGCGTTAGAAGCAACATATTTATAGTAGTAGCACCTCAGATTTAGTATTGAAATTCAAGCAACCAAACAAAAACCCCAACCCAACAATTTTGTCTATTTTCCCCCCAGTTCATTTTCCATCAACAAAGCCAGCCTGGCTTTTCCTTCTCATTAGCTAGTAAATACACACAACATGCTTCTGAAATCTCAAATGCATTATCAATGCCATGGTCTCTAGGGAAAAAAAGAAATAAAAATCAAGACCTGTTTGGGACCTAAACCCCACTAACTAAGGCTCAGCAAACTAAAAAACCCCTTTTTCTTAAAGCCTCACGGAGTTTCAACGTGAGTTTTCATTTTTAAAAGGTACTTACATGTACTATGCTCTCCCTGGGCAAAACTAAAGCTTGCATAATTGATTGCTGATGATGGGGAAATGTTGTTGAAGTAGGATGCTGCACTTAATGGTAGCTGACACTGGACACTGTCTGGACTAAAAGGGCAGCACCGCCCACAGCACACTCCCAAAGCCGAGCAAACGATCACGGAACGTGCCTGCTTCCAGTAACCAGGAAGGCTGCAACAGGCTGACACGGGACAGGCTTCTACAATTGTTTGTGCCATCATGTTCTGCATGCACAAGGAGTTTACTGCATCTTTTCCAGCCTTTAGGGTATTTTGAATGCTTTGTAGAAACACGGCCCTGCACAGACTGTGAGGCTGGAACTCGTGTAGACCTCACCCTGAATTCAGAAGGACTTTGCGTCCCACTTTTAGGGTCCATTAGCTTGGTTTTCTAATACTGTATTTTGATGCCAACCTCACTACATATAAACTGACAGGAGAGTGCACAGAGAAGCATTTCACAGGGTTTTATTACAATGTAGGATATAAAATGTATTGTATACATATAATTATATATATTGTATACACAAACATTACATACAATGTATTATGTACACTGTATACATTATACACATTGTAACTTCAGGCCTGTTTAATAAAACACTGTAAAACTAGAAGAACCAAAAGAAATCAGCACCTGGAAATGGCATTTCCCCCGGGTAAGCTCTCCCAGCAGCAGGAGGAGGGGGCCATACACAGGGTTATGCCAGTTACCCCGCACTTGCAGAACTGTTGTGTAAGCACACGTTACACTTTACCCCCTGTGCACGGCTGGGAAGGTTGGGAGGAGGGCTTAAGAAAACAAAAGCAAAGGAGAGGCAGGAACAGAGCTGCTGTTTCTGCAATGGGAACGGTGAGCTGGCAGCAGGGTTTGTGTTTGAGGAACGAGCTAAAACACAGGAGCCCGAGCAAGACTGGAACACAGGAAGGGTGTCACAGAGCCAGCTCTGCCCAGTCTGGGTGCCAGCTCTGCCCAGTCTGGGTGCCATCTCTGCAGTGGTGACACATCCAGCAGAAGGAAAACAGCTCTTCTTGCTGGTGATGTCTTAGACTGTGTATAGCTATTATGGGACAGAAATACTAAAGGGAGAGAACATTCAGGATTTTCACTGCTGAAAAATAATGTATTTCTACAGAGCTACATCTTTGCTAATCAGACAACCACAGCTTTAACAACCTATCCAAAGATACACTGTTTTCAGCCACCTTCTGTAGTTGGACTTGACCTCTCTCACCTCTCCTGCAGCTCCGCTCAACTCACTGTACACTGATGCCCTTTAGGAAGTCAGCCCATGCAGTTCTCATTAACACAGCCATCACCCCTCAAGGAAAGGATGATCCCTTCCTGGTGTCTAAAAACGGCAGTCAATCCAAAAGCTTTAACGCTGGGAATGCCAGAAAGCTCTGTTACCTGACACCTTCCCTGGTGGTGAGTGGTGGACTCAGGTCAGCTCTGAAACCAAGTACACTCGCTGGACTTGGCTATCTACTCTTCAGTCAAATCACTAACAAGTACACTACAGTAACTAGTTTATTTTACTTGGTAAAGGCCTCTTACACAGCGCACTGATTGTGCGTTTCTCTCCTCCTCCCTTCTACCCTAGAAGAAAGAAAATTAGGGCTGCAGAAACACTTTGCTCCACTGCAAATTTCAAGTATATGATCTACCACACTGTGTAATGTCAGAACACTTATAGAAAGCATGGGGTGAACAGAAGCACTTTTTTATTTAGTGAGTGCCCAGGATTGATAATAATGACCAGACTCAACCTTTCAGGACGTATTAGGACTGAAAAAGAGGCTCTTAGGATGGCAATTTTGCCATTATGTATCAAGTCAAGCTTCTTAAATGTATTATGCTCTTACATGACATTCTGGTCACGAGAACTAGATTTGTTTCTTGGCACAGATTCCAAATCAAACAAACTGTTTGTCGAAGTCAGTGATGGAATGAAGAACTGGAGTGGTTTATTTCCAGCTGTCTGATTAACTTGATAACAGATTGAGGATTGTGCAACACTGGTGGTCGAGTGTACCTCTGTGTGTACAGTGGGCACAAAATTGAACAGAAGAGGAACCTAAAGCCAGTTTTCTACAAGCCTGTCCACTCCTCTGCCCCAAACCAGAACAAATGAATGCTAAAAATACAGAAGCCCTGCTTTAGAAATAAGCATCCAAGTAAGCTGTGCTTGCAGATGACACAGTCTTTTGAAGGAACAGCAGCTTTAAGACTTTGATGAACAAAACCTATGAGATGACTGAGGCATGATGCAACATCTGGACACGATGATCCCAAGGGTCTTTTCCAACCTAAATGATTCCGTGACTCTGTAATTGGGTCTCAGTACCACTGACCATCCCGTCAGGCTGGAAGTTACCTTTTAGCTAATCGCAAATCTTTCTCCCACATTTTTTTATGTAAAACCAACTATCGTTTTGCTAGGAGTTTGTGCAGCTAAGGGCACTTAACTTCACCATGTCATTTCCCAGGTATTTAATAGACTGTCACTAAATTACATCTTGCCAGTCAAATTGCACTAGACCACTAAAGAGAGGCTACAGCGTGAACCAGACGGCAGTACCAGTTGTAATGCAGAAGTACGTCTCGTGTGGAGACACATGATGGATCCTGTGGTGCTTCCTTGGCAGGATAACGTGCCAGTCCTGTAGAAATATCACCCAGCGTGGAAGACCGAAGTACGTGTGAGACCACTTGTGAATCTGGTTCGTCATGGTTATGAAGATGATGAGAGCAAAGACATAACACTCCCAGGGACATGTTTCATATAATGCCTCTGCAAAACAGTAAGTGTACCTTTAAATACCATTTATGAAAAGGTAGATTACTGCTAGAGAAATGGTGTCTGTTGCTGCAGGAACTAACAAAGGCCTCAACAAAGCTGCTTTGGCAGAAATGTCACAGGAGCCAGTGAGCCATAAGCAATTCCAGAATATCACAAGACAGGCTGGTAAGTGCCAACATCTGCCAGCTCACCACAGGAAGTTAAACTCTTGAATTTGCCATCTCTAAATTAATCATTTAATTCTTACACTTCTGATTTGCAAATAAAGTACTTCTACGTGGAGTGAGGCAGTTTTGTACACTCTAGAACAGCGAGTTCTCCTATATGCACACAGTTTGATCCCTCTTATAAAAAGAGGATTTACTTCTACTGCTTCATTGTAAGACTCTTCAGCCACAGGTTCTCTGTTGACTAGAGAATCCAGCTGTCCACCTTCTAGTTGCCTCAACTTCAAAAAAAAAAGTTTCCCTTCTTCCTCCTCCCAGGAGCATCATGCTTCTATTACTTGTCATTTCACATTCACCAATTTCTCCTAGCTTCACACAGAAAAATGCTCATTTAAATACCAACAAAACAATGCTATATCCACAGAATTCAGAAGTAACAGCTTACCTGGGGAGAAAGAAACAAATTTGTATGCCATGTTTGCCAAGGGGACTAGCGTCATCAAGCAGTTGTCTCCATTGGTCTCTATAAAATCATGTCTGGTGATTGCTGTGGGGTCAATATGATGTTCTCTGAAGGGTCTGATGAAAGCCTAAAAAAAAAAATTAACATGACACCATGGCTCAATAATGATCTTAGAAAGAAAAATATATAAAAATAAAGAAAAACAAACCCCCAAATCTCTCACACATTCAGACCTGATGACCAAGCTCAAGAGAGTTCCATAGTACAAAGCATATAAGTATGATTCAAATTTTTCTGATGACAGCACTTCTGATAATTTCATTTACATTTGCAAGCCAATTCAGTGCCCAGACTCAAATCCATTTTTTCGTTGCCTTTTCAGCTTTATTCTTCTTTATTTTCACTTAGAACCTCTATTCTCAGAACCAAAACATCAGCACCCTAATTTCACAGGCAAAATAAGCCTGTGAAACTCACAAAGGTAGGTCACTTGTTAAGCAGCATAAACTAAGAAAACACACAGAAAAGAAAATTCAGCCAAACATTTTGTATGGGCTCTAGCTGACAACATCAACAGACTAAATGCAGGTTAAGTGACTAGACAAGACAATCTAAGTCCAACAGACTACAGACAAGTCTCCCCTAAGAGCAAAAACCACAGCTGAATACACAATCCCAGAGAAGAGTGCAAATGTGGTGGGTAGGACTGGGACAGCAAAACAAGTTACTTATTTGCCTTTAACACATACATCAAGTACAGTCTATGCAGAGGTGTTCTCTGACCAGGCTGAACTCTTGTTTATTTAGTGCATAGTCTCCTGCAGTGGCTTTTTTTGTACTATGGTCCAGAGATAGAGATTCAAGGGCTACAAAGTCTATTGAAGATGAACAAAAATAAGCCTAAACCAAACTGTCTTAATTCTGCTGTTGTAGTTCATATAATAGAGTTCTGAGTAATTACAAGGAATATCAAAGCCTGTTTTATAAAATAGAGATGTGATACTGCACTGTAAGGAGTAATTAATGATAGCTATGAAGTAGTTTATTTTAAAAAACAGATTCTTGCCTATTGTAGAAGTCAGTGCACCTTCCAGTTATCACCTGGCATTTGTAGTGCAGATGTGCAGTACGAGTCAAATCTGTGTCTTCCATCAGCACTCTTCTAATACTATACTACTACACTTGCAATAGGGGCCAGTAGCACAGAGAACTGGAAAGATTTCTTACAGGAGCATCTTCATGTTTTACAAAACAGCTTTCAGAAAGTTTAGCTACAGGAACAACTCATCTCTGTGTTTACTGGCCTTTTGGGAGATCTACTTGAGTCCAGCCCGGCTGCTCACGCTGTGGTGTCCCAGGCCATTCCCACAGTACCTCAGGAAGGTCTGCAAACACCGGCATTGCAACACTGTGTGCAAACCTTAAACAAGGTGATAAAATGGAACAGTGTCACCCTGAACGTGTCACCTAAGCCAAGCATAAACATGGCACTACTCTGCCATAGGAGGAGGGTCCTGGGGGTGGGGAGCTGGTTACACTGGCCTGATTGCAAGAAAGATACAGCTTATATACACTGTCCAACACAGCTGGGAACACTGCAAGTGTTTCAGAAGAGTATTTTGTAACTTTTTCAAGCTTAAAGATAAGAATCTCAAACCTTTCCAACTATGGGTAGCTCCACAGATCCCCAGGTATCTGCTCCCCAGTGAAACAATCCTGATAGAAAATCAGCCGTAATAACTCCTGCAACTTGAATGAGGAGAGAGACAGTTAAATACACACAAGCATTTTTACTGATGTGTTCACATTTTATACTTGTTTTACAAGTACATTTATCTACCTCTAACTTAAATATTTACAACCACATGAGATCTAAACAAACTGAATAAGCGTAAGGTCAGGTAACTAGGAAAAAGAGATTAACGAGACGCCCTTTGGACAGTTACAATCTTCACTGAATCTACAGCAACATTTCACATTTAACACATCTCCTACAGAAAAGCTTGACAAATCTATACAATGGCTAGTATGGTAAATACTAGTAAGTTAGAACTGAATCACTTCAGTAATCTTTAACAGAGTACTTGGCTAAAAAACTGCTGTTCAAGCCATCCCAACAGATGATAGTATTTGCAAACTCTTCTCCTTCTTCCCTGCTCCCTTATGCCTGTACAGAAGCAGCACTGAACTCCAATGACTACAGATAAGCACTAATTAAGCAACCACTCCTGGGCACAGCCATACTGTTTCCAAAGTAAGACTAGAACATCAAAGAGCTTCAAGACTGGTGCCTGACATTGTACACTCACATTCATCATACACTTGTGATACTGGCACACTGTTAGCTATACCATTAAATGAGGTTGTCACAACAAGTGTAAAGATTTTTCAAGCTTCCAACCACAATTAGCTTTAAAGTTGTGGTCATGTAAAGGCAATTTTCAGTTGTTACATGTAATGCCCTATTCTTACCTTCATGTTCTGGCTAATCTAGCTATCCAAGCTCTGGCTAATCCTGACATTTAAAAGTAAGGACATAGAAACCATTATTTGATCAGAAAAGATGAATGTTTTCCAGTTAGTCACAGCTCTGTCGGACGGTGTTTAATGCACACCCTTCACTGTTCACCCACAGAACTTGTCCAACTCCCAGGTTCCCAATCCCTTTAGTAATGAAGCCTCCAAGAGAGGCCATGAGCTCTACCACCAGGCTCTTTATGCTTTTGAGGAAAGAAAGTTCAGAAAAGATTGCCAAAGAAGTTTCCTTGTTTTTAATGGAGTAGCTGGGGGAATGTGGCATAGAGCACAGCAGTATGGCTACAGCAACACAGCAAGGAGGGAGATACTGCCTTGGGACCTCTATGCTTGAGGGATTTAGGACTGTCAGACCTTGACAAGAGGTACAAGGTCGTGCCTGCGCACCTTGCACTGAGCAGGTTTCAGAAGAGATTAACCAGGTCTGGATGGACTCAAGATTTGCTGAAGAATGAACCAGAATAAGCATCGGGATCTCTTTTTCACCACAGTGCTGTCCCTTCAGGTTAATACAAATACCAGGAAGATCCTTCTGTTCATTTTTACTGAGATCGACCACCCGGTGAATATTTGCAAGAAGCGTACTTGGCGATTCTCTGCAAAGCCAGTGCGTAGGCTCTGGAAGGGGGAGGCAGCACACACTTCTTACCTGCTGCTCTGGTTGAAAGAATTCAGCAGAAGCACAACACAGATTTCAAAGCAGCTACTGCGTCCTGTGCAAATACAATATGCTAGGAATTGATAGCATCTGATCTCGGTGCGAGGCGCTCAAAATCATACAGAGCCCATGCCAGTTAAAACACTACAGACTGATCCTGCAGTCTATTGGTAACAGCAACACAGAGTTCAAAACATATGTTTCAAAGCAGCTCAGTTAGCAATTCCCTCCTCATTTTGGTGCTCGGAGCATAAGTTGCAGTCACTACTGGCACACCTGAAGTTCTCAGAGAAGCCTGTAAGTCCGTGCAAGCCAAAGTAGTCCCAGGGCCAGGTCAGAGTGGCTGGAATAAAGCCCTTGAGTTTTCCCTGCTGGTATTCACAAAAATCAGGTTGTTTACAGAAGTTGCCCATTGTAACAGTCTTTGCACCAGCAGGGACTTGTGAAACCAGAGCTGATGCAGGAAATTTAGTTTTTTTGCTCTGCCTGCCTCACCAGCTCTTCTTCAGATGTCTGTGAAGCTAAGAGAATTCCTTTTTTTTTTTCCCCCTCCACTAGCCAGCATTTGCTTCTCTACATGCCTGAAGACTTTCTTCAAGCACAGCTTCTCATTTATAGGATCGAGGCTTTCTGTGGTGGGCAAGTACCCCTCTGCCTCCTAAGATGTTAGACAAGACAATTCCAACTCACCTGCAATCCAACCCAAAAGTTAGATTTGTTGGTATACTGGTTCACCTTGTTTGATCCCAGGGCATCATCTTGTTATTCCTCCCGCTCTCACAAACTTCAAAGCAATCTGAGATATGCCAGGAAAGAAAACAACGAACGTGCATCTTTCCTCATAAATCACACAGCTTTTATTTACCCTGGTCATGATCTGGACTTTGCCTGATTTTCCTACTCCAATCAGGACACTTGGGTCAGCAGCCCCGAGAGTCCAGTTTAATGAAGTTCTTGTAACATTAGCAAGATTGCTAAAGAGACAGTAATTTTTAGAACATGAAAGAGGATGAGGCTGTTCTGTTACTATTGATCAAACTCTCTCCATCTTCAGGGCACAACAGATACCTGCAGTGCATGCAGCACCGCACATTTCAGATATATCCCTCCTTGTGGTTACCCTTTGCTTAGCTGAGCCCTCACCTCTACAGCCTTTTCCTTTGCCTTTCATTTTCTAAAAAGGAGAAACAAAATCGGGATTAGTGTGGCACCTACTACTCCCAAAAGATGTCTTTTTGCAATATAAAAATCAATCCCCACTGCTGGACCCATTATCTTAGTCGGCCCAAACTCTTAAAAACAGAAGACTCTTCATCCTTTCCGCATCACCGTACTGTGCTGAAGACAGCTTTTTGTAATAAGCAGTAAACTCTGTACGCCTGGTTTTGTTTCAGACCAGGCACAAACTGCTCTGAGACAGGGTGGAGCACAATAGCTTTTAGATTTGCACCTAGCAGCTGAAAGAGCAAAGCGCCTTGATTCAGGGGAAGATATCCAAACAACACTTCACTTTGCAACAAGTAAAATACCATTCTTGCTGAGGTAATCACCCCATTAACCCGCATCGCCTCCAGCACACTGCATTATCAGAGCTTGAAATAACAGCAGGAAGAACAACAAAAATAAAGGCAAAAGACTGACAGTTCAATAGATATTTTGCATGTTACTTTGATGTCAGCTGGTAGTAAGCTAAGAGGAAGAATGAAGGGTGCCTGAGGCAGTGCATTATACTAAGGCAGTCTGAAAAAACCTAACTATCAGAAATTGTATTTCAGCTGTACTGCAGAAGGGCTTGCTCATTCTTCAGCAGTTGCGTATGATAAGTTGTAATAAAAGAGCAAGAACCATACCAAAGGTTACACATGACTGGCATCGGAACGCTTCATTTGCATCCTGGCTCCAGGCTCAGAAGGCATATCTGACAGCAATGAACTGAGCTCAGTATTCTCTTGTGCCTAGCACTGGGTTTAGTTAAAATGGGAACACCAAGGCACAGGTGTTCAGCTGCTTCAGAGGTGGTATAAGATCTGTCCTCAGAGAGATCAGGTATATGATGCTCTGTCAACCAGCTTGGGAGGGTGAGATAAGATTGACAGTCCTGAACATAAATTAAAGAGTTAATTGTGAAGTCAGGAAAAGCAGGATATCCACAGTATAAATATAAACAGTGGATTCACACACTCATCAAAAGATCAGTAAAGCATTAAAGAAACACTGCTCTGAACAGGTCAGTTTTTCTCTAGCCTGCTGGGCAGTGGGATGGAGGATCAGCCCACCTATGGCTTACACCTGAAAAGAAAGCAAGTACTCAGGAGACTCCAGAAACAGGAGAAAAGAAAGAGGCCTAGAGTACAGGGAGACCAAAGGCATACAAATGAACTTCAACCAGCAGCAGACCTTTTAAAACAAGTGACCACAGGACTGACGGACACATTCTGAACAGCTGCTCTTTCCCAGGCACACTGCGTTTGCTGACCCTTCACCCATCCACAGGCACAGCAGCACCTCTGGACACCGCTGAGGAAGCGGGTGCCTCTCACCCGAGTCGAGGATGTGTCAGAACAACACCACTGGCACTTAGTTGGCCAAGTCACCTGCCAGGTGCTGGGTTGCTGGGCTGGAAGTGCAACCAGCCCAAAGGACACAAGGTGGCTTTGCTTCCACTTGTGTTCTGTTCAGAACCCAGAATGATCTGGTTTCTGGGGTGGGGAAAAGAGGGGGGCATGTGTCACAGAAAATCCCCACTCCTCTTCCTTGCTTAAGTACCAAATAGAGAGGACAACTTGCAACCTTAGGAAGGGCTGCCCTTCCAAGTCACATACCACCACCCACAGCCTGGCTGATCCCGGGCACAAGCAGCAGGCAGCCAAATGAGAGCAGGACCTTTGAGGTACAAAGTGTTCAAGAGCTAGAAGTCTTTTGCACGTTTGCAATGCAACACTGTACTTCGCCAGAATGTTACAGAGCCAGGTGTATAGCTCCCTTTGCATAGATATAAACTCAATTTGGAACCCAGAAGTGTTACAGTAGAGTATATGAAGTTTCATATTTACTGTAAAAATATGGTTAGAGTCTCTGGAGAAAAAACAGCATAAGATGTTATTAAATAACTTGATGCTATTGTGTAACATCATTGAAAAGTGCAGTCGTTTTTAATCAGTGACTGTACAAGCTAGTTGAATGCTACAGCACTGAAGAGTCAACCACAGAAGAAAAAAGGGTGTTTTCTAAAAATCAATATGCTAAAGTAACAGTTGTTACTTACATACTTCAAAAAATAAAATGTTTTAGCTGTCTGCATTCCACATTTAGTGGCTCTCAGTACAGAGAAGGGAGGGTTTTGATGCTATGGCAAGTTATGGAGCTAAGAAAATAATTCTTGAACACTTCAGTAAGAATAAAATGTAGCAGCTTAAAAACAAACAGCAACATCAAGAAGTTAATAATTTCAGCTATTTAAACCTGAGAAACATTCAGTCAGAACTGGACCTAACAGTGCAAGGACACAGAACACAGCTGAACTATGACATAAAGAAGAGCTAGATATTGTATGTATTATTATTATATATAGTAGTTATAACACCTTATAACAGTGTTTTCAAATAAGCCATGTCTATAATACACGCCCTCCAGAGACAGGAAGAGTCTATCCTGAATCACACAAGCTTATTCTGCAAGATCTGCACGCTACTCATAGCGGACATCTCGCCTTCCTCCGAGTATTCCAGTTCCTCTCCACTATGGGAAAGCCATAAAATCCACTGCCTCCCAGCAACAGCTGAGAGCAGGGCTCACCTCTCACCTCCAGCTGTGACAGACCCCAATGCCAGCCTCTGGCAGAAGTCACGCAGCTTGTGACACCACCAGAAGCTGCCAGCAAAGGGATGTCCCCCAGGAAACAGGTACTGCCTCCCCTGGAGCTGAACAGCTGCAGATCCTAAAGCAAACGTTCATCTACCAGAAGCATGGCTGGGCTGAGAATCACTACCCAATAAACTTAATGACAGGAACTGACAAATTTTATTTTCATGGTTTTAATCTTAAGTCTATCAGCACAAAGCAAAATAATTGCAAATTTCCCCTCACTAAAAAAGAATAAAAATTCTAATACTTTCATCAGCATGACTAATCAAAGTAACCCTCTGCTTTCATCCATTTAAAGTGCTCCCAGAAATCAAGCAGCAAGAGCTCAGCTCTTGGAAGCACCAAGCAGTTTTGTGCACACAAGCTGGCAGCCAGAGGAGACCTAATACCTGGATGTTTGGCTAGCACGAGATGCAAGCAGCCATAATGCTGGCTGTGTGCAAGACGTGCCCCCTCCCACTGAAGCTGATGATCACTGTCACCACTCACTATAACCCACTCCATCAGGACAACATTCCAACAGGTTCTGTGTTTCCTAGTGCAAGAGGTACTATTCTGAGTGAACCAGGGCCACTGAGACCTATAGTTCGTAAATCCTCGAGCCAAAGTCACCTACAACTTTAAGAGAGCCCCTGTGACTCGGGAAGCACACAGAGCTTTCTTTGTCCCAGTCCCTGCTGCTGCCAAAGGGCAATGGCACGTCCGCTGCGCACACAAGTGGGAACCGGGGCCATGCCACAGCCTCACGCTGCTGCTGCCAGGGTAAGCGGTGTCAGGCAGGAGGAGAGCTCCTCTCTGCCCATCAGGGGACAGCCTCCGTGCACGCTGCCGGCATGCCCGAGTAGTTTGTTCCCTAATCCAGGTTACATGAAGAACAGATAACTGGTGTCAACATCACCTGCCTGAGTGCAAGCCAGCAACTGTACTCCCTAATTCCACTTTCAAGACCAGCAGCCTCCAGGATACTTTTGTGCCAGGAAGTCCTAAAGCTCCGAAGTTAACACTCAACTACTACAGGATGGACCAACAGAAGATGATCTAATACAGGCTGTAGTGCAATCTAATTTTATTTGTGCAATACAAAGCACAACAAAATGTAGAATCAAAGCTTTGCCTATTTAACCACAATTTATGGAGTCTCCATCTGTAAGAGATGATACAGTTTAGGATGGAAAACACAGAGTTACCTACAGCTATGAAGGAGCTGATGTTACTGCAGGTGGGGCAAGTCAGTAGGTGGCAAATATTTGGCTTACCCAGACCAACACTGAAGTAAAGGATAACATTCCTTTGTTAACTGAGATAATTCCAAGGACCTTTTAAATCAAAATTTCAAGTGGAAAGTCATTTTCACGTACAAAGTAAACCCAAAGCGAAGGGACATCGTTACTGTTCATTATAGTTGTGTCGTCTTGGTGTGAAGCAGCAGAGCCACACACACAGCAGTCCACTTTGCAAAGCACTGGTGGCCTCTCGAGTGCTTTTACTCCCGTGAGCCAGAGTTACCGTACGTATTACAGTCTCATCCTGTGGCTCTGCAGTGCAGCCAAGCCAGTGCAGCTCTGCAGAGCTACTCAAGCTCGAAACAGAAAGGTCTGAGGCCTTGGTCAGAACAAGTTTCTATTTTAAAAGTGAACTAAGCAATTTCTTTCCGCCTGCTCTCTCTGGCTAGCCCACAACACCTGCAATAATGAAATGTGTACCTCAAAAGGGTTTAAAAACATTAGTTCCCCATCTCTCAAGTCAACAGTGATTAACTGTAGCTTGTGCTGTGTCACAAGATGTTTCTAAAGATATCTGCCCTACATGAGACGTTCTTATGAATATAAACAGGTTACAACACATACTTTAAGACTGCAATAAACAGTATCTATTAGAACAAATGTCAGAAACAAGACAACTAATCTGGCTTGAAAGCCCTATACAGAGACATGAAGGAGGGGAAAATGAAAACCAAAATCCATGATGTAACTTGCCAAGCATTTTATCTAGATACTCTTAGTGTACCACCTATATCTATAGCTGATGTATATTAAGTTACATGTTGGATACCACAAACTCACTCAAAGGCTTTCAAGTCTAATCTTAACTGGTTTGGTGAGGCCTTTCTGCTCATCACACAAGCAATACCTATGCCAGCCTTGTCACCAGCGCTGCTGAGCTTCTCTTACAGCAGCAGAGGTTGCTGGGGTCCTGCAGGATGGCTGGCTGGGGCTGCTCGGGTCCTGCAGGATGGCTGGCCAGGCTCCTGCTGCAGCTGGAACAACGGGAGTATCAACCATCACTCCCAGCCTTCCTAACCAAGGCTGCCCTGAGTTAACCACGTGCTTGAGAATTACCAAATTCAAATCTGTGTAACTGTCAGATTGCACAAAGTGAAAAAATTTCATAGCTCCTCAATAGCTGATGATATTCAGAAGAGGGCATGACTGGATTTAACACAGAGACAACAACAAAATAAATCTGTCCTCTGCCTACTCTTTTTTTTTTTTTTTGACAGTGAGAAGGGAAGGGAATTGCCTTGTCTCAGCTAAACTAGCCTGCAAGACAAGAGACTCACATTCCTCTTCCTCTCCAGCAAGATCCTCTCTCATCAGCAGAACACAACCCAGTTCAAAAGCTATTCTAAAACACCATAAAGATCTGGCCTCACATTTCTTCCCTCGCTCCACAGTGTGAGTACCCATGGGTGATTCAGCTCAGCAAATGACAGCATGCCACGTGAGTTCAGCTCTCAGTAGACTGCCTGCTCACATCACACAAGGAAGTAAGTGCTTTCAGACTGCCAGTAAGAGGAGGATCTGAACTCTTTTGTTCTGAGAATTTCTAGACCAAGATATTTACAGTATTATCCATGGAAGATATTTACACTATTATCCATGCTACAATTACATGTACTTTTCAAGGCATGAAAGACACAACCTTTAATTACAGGTAGAGGGTTTACGCTAGGTGAAATGATGCAGAAAGTTCAAACTACTCCTTATTTCTTAAAAGAAAATAATATATTTCTGTAAGGGTACACAGGAGGTCTCCATGACACATCTTAACGAACAGGTCTGTGCAGCCGATCAGACCCAGCCCACGGGATCACTGCTCACTCCTATTCCCAAAGACCTGACGCGAGCTCAGTCTAGAGCTATGTCTATATTAGCAGAACGTTTATTTTGTGATCTTGACTCAAAGGTCAATATTCCAAACTAAGCTTCAGGAAAGCTCTGAATGGTAACACACCTGACAATGTCTGTGACTCAGTAGTTCCTGCCTTACCCATTGCATTGCGTGGGCCATTTAGGAATCAGGACATTACCCAAGGAGTTTCACAAAACATAAAATATAATAATCACTGTGAATTATAGGCATCATTCACACTTTACTTGAGGAAATAATGTATTGAAGGAAGCCAACAAAACAAGACAGTGTGCAGCATGTTTTTATTGCACCCATTTTTGTACATGTTATCAGTTATTTCCAGACTATTTACACAGAATCCAGATTTTGCTACTGTAATCATTCACTACTACTTAAATAATATTATCAGTGAATTAGTGCTTTATCAGTTACTGGTAACCAGGATATCAGAGAACTCAAGCTTTTATCAATATTATCTTTGAGATGAAAGCCAGATGCAAACAGATTGCAGTACAGGTTAACTATTGTTACCAATTCTCTTGGCCACACCTGTCCTCATCATTACAGAGCAGCAGTCAGGCCATGCTGTGTTCCTCCCAACACCTCCACCTCATCATCTGACAGTAGGTAAGCAAGCTGGTACAATGTACAATTCACAGTAGGAGTACACTGCTCCCCCTCAGCCCCAACAATAACCTTTAAACAGTCATCAGGAGTTACCACTTCTCCGCTTTGACAGAAATTCATAGAAGCAGCAAAATGCTTCCTTAGTCTCCCCTCCCTCATCCCATATTAGAACTTCGCTGTGCAAACCTGTCCTAACTTCCTGGTAGAAGCTGACTCTTCTGATTTCCAAATTTAATCCCCTTTCCTTCTCCCACGTCCCCTCCTATACATACACAGCTGTTGGGAACTTCTGCCACCCAGATATTGCCAATAAACTGGGTCAGCCATGGACAATCACCTGTCAGCCCCGCTGGTTCCACTGCCCACTCATCTGCCCCTTCGCAAGAAAGTTTCTGTGCAACAGCATTTGCTACTCTAGTAACACAAAGCTTGTGTAAACACTGATACTTTTCACTCGGTGTCAAGCAACACTCAAGCTGTACAGAGCTTTAGTCTTTGAAAGATGATATGAATGTTGTGGAGCCTCTTTTCACACCCAGCTTGTTTGGAGACGAGTTTTTCCTTTAGCTAATTCCACACAATTCCTGACTCTATCAGGAAAGCTGTGCAGCACCAAACTAGAATCCTAAGCTAATTCTTCCTCTCCTTCACCAAAAACAGAATCCCCAACTCACACTGTATTCAGACCAGGTCCTGCCCCGTCCCAGGCCACTTAAACACTGCTACACACCTGAAGCAAAGATACAAAACCGAGCCTGCTCTCCTAGGCTTCCAATCAATGAAACAATAACAGACCAAGAGTCACATTTGTAACCACAAGACTACTGCAACTTTTCTTATATTGCTGGAAAATAGAGAGTCATCATGCATGATACAGGCCAAACTTCACATCCTAACATGAAAGCATAATCCTCCAAAATACACGGTTTTACTTTATCAGTCCCCAGCAATCAAGCCAGTTTGATGCCTGAAGCACCTTTTATAGTCTTTCTCTTGGGCTTTATGTAAAGTTCCGTCTGTCCACCAGTGTATTTTGTTTGTAGCTCTACCAGTCTTGACAGCTATTTTCCCCTCTCAATATTCCTTACGCTTGCAGTAACTGTGTAACATCAAACTTAAATAGCTACCTTAAAAACTTCACCTTGGAAATACTAAGAAGCCACTGGAATGAAAGGCAGAAACCAGTAACAGTTTGAGGCACTACTGTTGCACACACACTACAGCATCCTTCTCCCTTTCCAATAGCAAGTCAAGCCTAAATGATCACACATTTGTTTCCAACATTACAAGTCTTGCCTTGATCATGGCAGCGAACAGTTCCTACTTACATATCCCCACAACAACTGAGGGCGTGTGTTCCAGTCGCAAGTAGAAGAGAAGATTGTAAAAATTGAAACAGATCAGAGAGAAGCACAAGATGACAGAGATCCATTCTTGTAGTCTCTTTCCTGT